>CABFVX010003480.1:0-53633 GCA_902151425.1 Timema shepardi | reverse complement strand
GGGGTGACGGAAGCATCGTAGAATACATTATGAAACTATACTTAATATAACTACATTGAGGTTATCTTGGAAATATGACAGAAGCACATTTCTAGAAAATATTTCTAGTGCATCTAATAGGTAGAGAAACACTCTTATTATTAAAGTGAGTCAAGTGTACTAACCACTACATACACTCTACCCGCATCAATGGACAGTTTGGTTTGCTAGTCATGAGGAGGTTTGGGTTCAAATCCCGACCACGTGTATTGAGGGTCGTTTTTAATAAATGGTAATCCGTTCTCCTCCCACACGTATTTGTTTACATGTTTTCTAAAATTCTACTTTCACTCCAATAATGTAAATAATGTTTATAATAATATCCTTAATGGGTACTCTATGCTGTATATTTCCATACTGTATCTACCCTATTTGTGTGGAATGAGGAAGGCATAATTTAGTGGAAGTGTACCCGTATTTGCATAGAGGGATTGTTGGGCATTCATTAAGAAGTAAATTTAACTAACGCGATTGTAATTCAAATCTTGACCTCCACATCACAATGAAACAATATCAGACGAGACTGATGCTTATTTATGTGGTCCCACTTGTGCAGACGGTACAATGTCACTACAGCCAGATCACACTATAAAAACTTAATACGAGAATGTTTTGTTTAAAATAATATATAGAGTATAGTTTAAGTTGAGAAAAATAAGCTTAAAATTTAATCTAACCTTAATAAGTGTTGATTACCAAACCCTTCCTTCACCTTCTGACAAGACATCTTGTGAATGTGGGGAATGCCAGGCCTCCACCGTTGTTCGGATTCCACGTTAAACTGTAGGTCCTTCATTTCAGCTCACAATCACCCTACCATTACACATTAGCGTAAGGGCGTATAACCCGAACGGATAGTAAGACGCGGTGCTAATAATAATAATAACTTAAGTGTTAGTTAATTAATTAATTAAATCTACTATAAATTAATAAATATGTTTAAAATAGTTAGAAATAATAATTTTATAATTTATTCAAAAGTATCTTCATCAAATAAAAATACAAAAACATATTTTATTTAATATTATGTCTATGTGTTCAAAATCACACAATTATTGAAGAAAAACATATGGGTATGAGTTTGGAGAACATTTTTAAACTTATTTAATATCAATATACATAAAGCTTGAAGTATATCAGTCCGCAAAAACCTTAGATTTTTAAATGGGACTCAAAGAATTTTGAGGGGGGAGGAGGGAAGACGGGTAAAGAGAAAGCTAGTTTCCAAGTTTAGTAGAAAATCCAAAACTAAAATGCAGGTAGAAAAACGGTTTCAGATAGCCAAATTATTTTTAAAATTTTTAATTTGACCTCCAAGGGCAGAGAAGGGTGTTGAAACATTTCAAAATTCACTGATTTATATTTTGAACCAGTGATCATAGTACCTTAAAAATTTAAAATGAAGGTTTCTTTCAAGAATTGGGTGAGATCTGTTTGAGGCTTTTTAAATTTCCTCCACTAAGAGGGTGGAGAGGATAAGAAAGGTGTGGGACTTACTGACTCACTCATCATGATATTTCATTGGCAAGGAAATTTTAAATTTTTCTTTGCAGGAAGATAAAGGGTTTTATCCATGTAGCCAGAACAATCCTAGATTGGTAAACTATAAAATTATTTTCCGAGAAATGGAAGGAAAAAATTATAATTTGATGGGTGGTAAAATTAAAACTGGTCAGACAGGTAAAGACAATTACAGATAACCAAATCTTAAAATGTGAAATTTCTACGAGTGAATTGGATAAAAAGTTATTTGGGGCTCAACATTAGAATTTTAAATAGGAAATCTGGGTGATTAGGGGAAAGGGGTGGAAAGAAGGGGTTTTAAAAAACTCTTTTAGTTATAGTAGAAAATTTAAATTTGGTAAGAATGTATAAGGGCCCATTCATATAACCAAATAAAAATACATATTTCTAAGAGGTAATTTGAAAAACGACTTAGGAGACTTGTAAGGGTGTTTAAATTTACAAAACCAACACGAAATAACACTTATTTAAGTGGCAGAGAACTGAAATTCTGAAAGTGGGCTTAGAGACTATATTAAATAAACATAAAGATCTGAAACTTTTAAATTCCAAACTATATTTCCGGAAGATTGGGAAGGGGCAGGTTTAGGGGTGGTATATAAGTAGAAAAAACCCTTTTGAGGAGCTAGAAAATTAAATTTGCAAGGAATGTTGAGGGAACACTTCAACAACAAACTTAGTAATAAATATAATTTTTTAAAAGTGGGTATTATCGAAATGGGTGATTTAAATTTTTTAAATAAATGTAAGGACCACCCCAGACCATAATACAGGTCTGAACATTCTTAAAGTTAAAAATTAATGATCATAAAAATGGAATAGGTTCGCCTAAAAACTTTCAATGCCAAACCAATGTAAGTCACCTTTAAATAAAGTAGATCTTATTTTATTAAATATAAAGGGTAAAACCAAAATAACTAAAGGGAACTGAACATTTAAAATTAACATTGTGTTTACAAGAAATTGACAGGTTTGGAAATTTACAAAACAAAATTTACCAACCACATAATCAGTGAGGTGAAAAAACGAATTTGTTGAGATGGTAAAGATATCACCCTAAAAGCAAAAATTGTTTAAAATTTGAAATTACAAAATGGAAGTGTGGGTGTAGAGTTAAGGAAGTAGGGAATGAGTTTTTTTCTAATTATAGAAGGAACACTTTTTTATGGTAGAAAACAGAAATTTCGCAGACAACAAAAGAGTTTGAAAGTTTTTTGTGCTTTATTTCTTAAATTCATATGTGGGTTTATAAGGATCTAATAGTTTCAAAAACTAATATAAAAGGCCTCGAAGGATAGGTAGATTTTTTAAAATATAGGTGGTAAGGCGACGGCCCCAAATAATGGAAAATCAAAAACCCTTGAAAATTTGAAATTTCAAAATTGGTTCCATGATATTGAAGACTAAAAATCTTTTAAGCCTATAGAACAAAGTCTTGGTGTGTAATAAAATTGAAATTTAGAATGTAAGTAAACTTTCCACATAATTCCTACTCTTCGCAAGTTTCATTGATTTTAATATTTTCCTCCTCATGTTTGTTCTCCTATTTATGGACAGCTACACTCAGTAATCTTATAAACCCACTCAGTTACTACCTTTTAGGAAATTTGCTTGCTTATAAAGTCTTAAGTCTTAGTGTGTAGAATTTAGATAAACATACCTTAAGTATACCTGACCGGGATTTGAAACCCAATCTCCTTATGATTGGCAGTATATTCTATTACGAGAGTGATGGCCATGTCCATGTGACTACTGAAGCAGGTTTAGTATTTATTGAGTGCAGGATCTTGATGAGAGTGATATTATCTCCCCTGTGTTCTTCGTTCTCTTGGTTTCTCCTGGGTTTCAGGCCATAGATGTTTCTCATACTTGAACGACTATGTGTGTGCTTTGTAGTTTTGTTGACCCAACTTGTGGAATCTCGGTGGAGTGACGTGGTTTAGCCATTGTTATGTTTATTTCTGTTTCCTGAGTTCTGGTATGCAGAGTGGGGGATGTCCCAAATGCACGTGCTTTGTATTGCGCAGATACGAACAAGTTCATCACATCCGGATAGGGGCTCTCCTTTATTATTCTCTTTTTTTTGTATAAAACGTGGAATTTCTAAACTGCCTGCTTATATCAATTCATTACTTAGAAATAAACTTATTCGATAACTGGCACAATTCACAATCTTCTGGACTCTAATCCATTACTGTGAAAATAATCTCTAGTTTCACCAATTATAAATGTTGAGAACCATTTGTTCAGTAGGAAGATATATTACTAATTGATATAAGGTTTAAGACCTGTTTGGAGTTCGTAGTTTATCTAAATGTCTTCAACCATTCACCAAAATTAAATTCAAATGGGTTAATTTTTAGATATATAAAAAGATTTTTGTAAATGATAGTGTTTGATTTGATTTGAAGAATATAAAAATCATTATTTTCATTGCGAGTTAATGGCAAAACCCTTTGTGGAAATACCTTTAAATATTTTTCTCGTACGAAGTTTTAAGCCAGGTATGATAAAATAACGAAGCTGTTTATGCCAATCCATGTATTATCCATAAGCACTTTTTTTGCACTGCAGCTCATCATTACACCTAATCAAATATTGATATCGTTTCTTCAGACATGTCTTTTTTCATTTTATTTTCTGTGTTATATCTATAAATATATCATTTAAAGGAAATGTTCTAAACATTTGAAACAGTAGATACTGTTTTATAAATGTGAGTGTACACAGATATGAATTCATACAAATGAAATAACCTTAAACTGTTTGATGGAAAATGGGATTATGGAGGTAGAATTTTGACTAAACGTCTATAGAGAGCCTTTTTTTACTTATACTGTATTTAAAATAGTTTGATAAAAAGGAAACTTGCTTCGGTGGCCACGTGGTCAAAGGCATTACACTCGCAGAAGATCGAGGTTCAGATTTAGGTCAGGTGTACTGAGAGTGGTTTTTCATAAATGGTTTTTTTGCCCTTCCTACACGAAAATGCGGGTACACTTCCTGTAACCATAATTTTTTTATCCCTAAAAACATTAGTGGCATTAGTACATAAGTGTATGACCCAAACTGTTAATAAGACGCGGTGCTAAAGAAAAAACATATAAGAGAGTAAATATATATTAGAGCTTACAGCCTTTTGACAAGCTACAAGATAGCCCACGAAAACAAATATATCGCATCACCAACAAATGTAAGATTCTCTTCGTCATAATTTTGGTATCGGAAACCTATTCAGATTATATTCTTATCCTCATCAGTTTGCACGTGGAGTAGACATAAGTACTCGTGAAGTAGCTTCTATTAACAAATAGGGAGGGGTTAAAAACCTTCCTGCCAGAATGTAATAAGCATGAATTTTTCCTCAAAAGTTTCCAGCTTTTTTTCACCATACAGGCGAACAGATCAGAGTTATGTTTTTTTTTTACCATATTGGCGTAGTTTGTTTTTATCATTGCATTTCACTGACCGTTCGGGTGATAAGAATATAAAATAAAATACGCATTTGGGTCAGGAATGAGGAAGGGTTAATTTAGAGAGATTTTACAAGAATTTGGTGGTGGAAGAGAGTTGGAAAGAATTGACACTAAGCGGTACAATGTAGCTTTTGGGATTGTAAGATTATTTAGTTATGTAAGATATTAGTAAAAAGACTGTTGAAAGAAATGCATTATTATTATTATTAGCACCACGTCTTACTACCCGTTCGGGTTATACTCACTTATGCTAATGTGTAATGGTAGGGTGATTGTGAGACGAAATGGAGGACCTACAATTTAACGTGGAATCCGAACCACGGTGGA
The DNA here is from genome assembly GCA_902151425.1 of Timema shepardi. Taxonomy (NCBI): domain Eukaryota; kingdom Metazoa; phylum Arthropoda; class Insecta; order Phasmatodea; family Timematidae; genus Timema; species Timema shepardi. Next base: position 48,267 of record CABFVX010003480.1, on the reverse strand, counting down.
GGCCTGGCATTCCCCACATTCACAAGATGTCTTGTCAGAGTAAATCTGTGCCAGGACCGAGGATTGAACCCCGGCCGCCAGCATAGAAGTCTGACACCTTACCCCTAGACCGCCAGGTCACCGACAAAAGAAATGCAGAAATGACAATTTAAGCTATTAAGTAGATAGGTTTAGAAGTGAATGTTAAAAATACTATTTATATGACCACACAGGAAACACTAATTGAGGATGATAGTGTAGATAATATACTTAATAATTAACACCGCGTCAAATTACCCGTTTGGGCTATACGCTTAATTAATAGTTACACTAATGTATTATGAATTGAGAAGAGTGAGTATAGATGAAGTGAACCCGCATTTGCGTGGATGAAGCGTGGAAAACTATTTAGGGGAAACTACCTCATGTTCACCCGAACGATATTCTAAACTATATTATTGTTAAGTTTGTACATTAGTAGTATGAAAATAAAAATGTATACGGATTGGTCAAGGGGGAAAGGAATGGGTAAGAGAAGGGAGGATAAGACCTAATTTTTATTTTACATATTTCACTTGAGGTATATTATTTAATCAAATTTGGAAAGTGTTGTATAATTAATTTTTTTTGCACCGCGTCTTACTACCTTTTCGGTTTATACTCTTAACTCAACAATTAAGACCCAGTTGTACAAGTTTATTTTTTCATGTAACGTGTTATATTATTCATCAAGGTTATTCTCATATTTACGCTAATTTATTGATTAGGTATTAAGAAGGTTAAATTTGAGAGGTAGTCAAGCCATATCACTGTGGACAAGAAGAGAAAAACACATAAAGGAAGAAAAAGGTAAGGCATAAACTGAGCCATAACTACCTAAAAAAATAAGAAGAGTATATGATAATGGCATAGCCCACAAGACAAACGATGCGGGTTATTTCTTATAAATCCTTTAAGTCATTTAAGATTTGATTTTTCCTTGAGCACCGTGTTATATAACGCATTATTTGTACAGTTTTTAAGCTAAGCTTTTCTTTTTTTTTACTATTTTAGTTCATAACTCTCTAATAGTAAAATCTACAATCGCAACAAGTTATAAAACAAATAAAAATAAAGAAATTCTGCAAATATACATCATGAAAATAGTTATAGTAATGATTTAGATTCCTAGAGTTATTCAAAGAACCATCAAAGGAATACGAGTTTCTGACTCAATACTACCACATATTGAGAATTAAATTCCTGAAGACAGGTGGGATAGTAGAAAATAGTACATACGCGAAAGAAAATTCGACATCTCAAGAAAATCAATCCAGTACACAATAGTCGTAATTATTCATAGATAGATACAAATACCTTTAATTTGAATTGTGTAAAATACTTTAGAAAGAAAAGGTCATATATCTCTTTAAAGTTAACATATTCAGTCACCAGTCCTAATGGAATTTTGAATAAATAGGTCTAGAGATGTTGAAGTTTAAAGGCTTGTACAAAATACAATCTACATGATACAAGGTGACCTGGCGGTCTAGGGGTAAGGTGTCAGACTTCTGCGTGGCGGCCGGAGTTCAATCCTCGGTCCCGGCACAGATTTTATCTGATTACCAAACCCTTCCTTCACCTCTGACAAGACATCTTGTGAATGTGGGGAATGCCAGGCCTCCACCGTGGTTCGTATTCTACGTTAAGCTATTGGTCCTCCATTTCATCTCACTATCACCCTACAATTACACATTAGCGTAAGTGCGTATAACCCAAATGGGTAGTAAGATGCAGTGCTAATAATAATAATAATAATAATACATGAGTCAAGAAGAACATCTTTTCAGCTTTAAACGGACTTTTAATTAGGTACTTGGGTTTCAGAATAGACAGCACCATGTTAGGTCTGTTAATTCTGTACAATCAATCATACATCCCTATCTTACATTAAGAAAAACAAAAGAAACTCTTCCAAATTAATATAAAATTGTAGAGTTTTTGTCTATCTAGGTGGTCTTAGGGTAAAATTCTCATCTCGGGACTCGATGTTCATAGGTTAAAACCCAACTGAGGTGGAAAAATGTTTTTTTGATCGGAAAAAAACCCGTTGCACAACTTTCTTGTGAGGGGATGTAAAACCGTTGTCCCGTAGTCGAAAGTGGCATGTAAAATAACCCCGGAAGGTATGTGAAAGTAAATTTCGGGCAAAATTGGTACGCTCTTTTTCACTTGTTCATAGAATTAATTCTCTGGGCTAGTTTTAGGGGATAGCATCAGGAAGGTGAGTTTATTTTTCTAATAAGCTATTAAATAAGTTTAACGATTTTTGGGCAGATCAGTACAAGGAGCTGTAAGGGATGTGATACCAGTTATATTTAAAAAAAGATATTATAATTAAATTAATTATCCAACCCTCCAGGTATGTTTCAAATCAATAAAATGATCACTGAATTATCCCGATTTTTTAATTTCGTGTTACTATTTATTTTGAGTTTATTTTTTTTTCCTCGCATCTTACGACCAAGCTGGGCTGTAGTTCAAAATATTTTAAATACAATAGTGTTTAAGTGCTGAGGAATGGTATATTTTATATAGAATTTAACCCTCAGTTGCTTTGAGATATATTTAAAAATATCTAGGGGGAAAAAACACATTCAATATAGCCGAGAGTTCTTCAATCCCCTACTTTCTCAACACCGGTGAACAAGAATTGAGCAGCCTTAAATTTAGACCATGCTTCCACTGATTTGAGGGATTATCTTGTCTCTAATAATCTGATTTGTTAGCATACAGGTATTACAGGAGTTGCTTCAACTAACATAATGATAAATATATCTGGAATTTCATATCCCTCAAGATAACATCCGTAAAATTAGTTTATCAATGGAAAAGCTGTAATTAATTAAACCTATGAGCTTTTTCAACATCGATAAAGAACAATGAATAACCCGCCTCGGTGGCGTAGTTGGCTAACGCGCTTGTCGTGTTGAGCTTGACCGCCGAGGACGGGGAGATCGAGGTTCGAATCTAGGTTGGGTTAACTGAGGGTAGTTTTTCCTAAATGGTTTTCCACTCTCCCTCCACGCAAATGCGGGTTCTCTTCCTCTAATATAACCTTCCAAATTCCTAATCCATTAGAGTAATTAGTACTTAAAGCGTATAACCCGAACGGGTAGTAAGATGCGGTGCTAAATATTATTTTTATTATTATTATTAACTATGAATAAAATACATATTTTAAGCATTCAAGATGAAAAATATTGTGGATCAGTATAAAATTAATCAAACGGATTTTTTTTCTCGTCCTATGTCTGGGATAGCTAATTTTAATTTAAACGTATGTGGTAGTAATTAGAAATGTACCTAGTTTGGTGGCCGCATGGTCTATGGTGTCACTCTAGCATTATACTAGACTGCCAAAGACAGGGATATCGGTGTTCAAATCCCAATCCGGTGTATTGAGGTTGTTTTTTCCCCAAATGGTTTTTCACTCTACTTCCACGACAATGCGAGTACACTTCCTCTAAATCTGGCTTTCTTCATCCCTAGCTTATTTGAGTAGTTAGTACATTATTGCTTATAGTCTGAACAGATAGTAAGGCCTAGTGCTAGAAAACAATTCTGAAATATAGATTTTAGAAGAAATATAGCTAGGTTTTAGTGGCGGGAGGGTGGAAATTCATTTTGAGAAACTACCCCAATGTACGCTCATAAAAATTTGAACCAAAAACTCACAGTCACTAACAAAACAAACTAGATAAGCATGTTGTTGATTTAACGTGCCCACCAAACGCACACTAATATCAGTGAGTAGTTATTGAAAATATGTAGTTCTATTATTTTATTGTAAAAGAAAAATATATTTCTATTAATTTAATTTCTGATTATAAGAAAATATTTTCATTGATCTATCTTACAGAATAGTAAAAATAGGATTATTGATTTTATCATATCTTACTTCGTCACATCTTTGTTTTATATTTTGTCTCTCATTCTTCTTCACATCCGTGAAGAGCTCAAAGAATCTTCAAATTGATTATACATTCAAATGTTTATTTTCTTCGAAAAGTTCAAACAAACACGGCTCTATAGATGTAAATATCGTAGAGTATACTAAGACATACGAAGGGAAACTTGAAACTAGATTAATATATTTTCAGTTTTATCTAACTCCAAAAGTAAATATACCCCCAAAATCACGTTTCTACAACCTCCCCACTTTCCGTTTGTCAATGTTTCTGACAAATAGAACAAACGCAGTATATTTAATATATGTCACTTTTAAAAAGAATGTCACAAGGTGAATTATATTTATCTTTACAATCTTATTCTGAAAATGTAAAATAGTGGAGTGTCCTTTAATTTAAAATTAAATAGTGTAATAGTTTTAAAATATCTTATTTAAAAAAAAATATAGTTTTAAACTTACACCAAAACGATAGGCATCCGTCATCCTTAAAAGTTGTTAATTACTTGAATGGAGTACTATTTTAATCGTAGGGTTGGCTGAGTGGTCTAGGCTGTGATGGAGGACTTGGGAGAGAGTTTCAGTTGGCTAAACTGGCGTTGGTTCTCCACATGAAAGTTTTCCTGGGGTATATTTAACCTTTCCTTATTATGATTTGGTCGTAGCTAACAGTAACATAAAATTAAATTTCTAATACTTTTGTGTTGAATGCAAAATGTATCGGAAGTTATAATAATATTACTATTAGTATAAGGCATTAGTTGTTCTACTGTAACTGATGGAATGTTTCGGAGAACTTTTATTTAGCTAACTTTGTTCAAATTTTAAGAGCACGTATTTAAAGATCAAGACTTACAAGTTTAAACAAATTAATTACACAAAATACTATTCATTTGTGATATAAATCTCTTATGTGCGCAGACTATAAATCTCAGATGTTAAATGAGTAATAAAGCATTTGTTTTCATATATGAAGGTCATTTTACAAATTGTACCAAAAGAACAACTACTCTGTGCGGATAGCTCGAAAGAGTAGTAAGACGCAGTGCACGCTCGAAATTTTCCGGTATGATTTTTTTAGAAAATGTAATATTGATTGATTTTTCAATTCCAGCCCAATTGGAAGAAAAACTGTTATTTGAAAGTTGACCAATTTAAGATTCTATTTATTCAGAGCATATCCTTTTTGGGATCTCTTGCTTTAGTAATAAGCAATCGATTCGAAGGAATAAATGTTAAACTAGTCTTGTCAGTTTTTGTATTGACAAGGAATCCAGTGCTAAATTTTCAGGTAAGTTCTATGAGGATTGGTTTTAAAAAATGGTTTCACACTCTACATTCACTCAAATACAGGTATATTTAATTTAAATTCTACCTTCCTCATCCCAAATGTTTTCGTTTTATTACATGTACGGATAGCCCCAAGGGGTGATGTAAAGCAAACAGAAAAAGCCTCGGTTTGGTGTTTATCCTTGTTATAAACACACTATTCACAAATAAATATTTAGTGTATCTACACAAATAATATTTTTTAGACTTCACATGCAATCGGATTTTTATAAAAGCCATGCACACAAAATTAGTCTTGGGTCAACTAGATATTTTCATAGATGTTGAGCGAATTATTCATAATAAAATATTTACTAGATATCTTAATAACGAATGGAATTTTAAACATGCATGTATAAAGTTATTTCAGGATAGATCCCACCATACCCACTTGAATTTAGAAACTGAAGACACCTATGTGACATCTCGGAAACCACTCTAACACTTTTGAAAGAAATACTCTTTGCCACTTAGGCATTGTCAAATAATATATTACCATCACGTGGCCTTAATACCTTAGATTATGTTTATATACTTTAAATATTATGTCATATTCCACCAGTATTTAAAGATTTGTTTTGATTATTTTCTAATTTTGAGAATCTCGGCTTGTTAATAGTAAGTGATTTTCTTATGGAACTTCTCTAGAAATTATTTCACGCTACTCAAAGACAGACTTAAGTATTTGGGAAGAGTATGAGCACGTGATAAAAGATGTGAACATTGTCATATTTTTAAACCACAAGCGCTGCACAATTAACGGGACACCTTGAAAATCGATTATCTTGAAGTGAGCAAAACTTGGCCCATTATAACTTTTTGTTTGAGAAGATTTTTGCAAGAATGTAAAACAAATATTTAAAATTTTTTATCAATATTTTTACAGTTGAATAATTTCTAAGTGTGGCAATTAACTTTCAAATTACTAATGACATAAAGTAGGGTACTAAGTATGTAAGTCAGTGTTAAATTTATTAGTCGACGCATTAAAAAAAACACTTTTTAACCTATAAAATGGAGCCATGAAATTAACTTGACAAAGATCAGTTATACTTATTTAATTATGTTTAAAATAAATTCTAATCATGAAATAATCTAATATTATTATTATTATTATTATTATTATTATTATTATTAGCACCGCGTCCTACTACCCGTTCGGGTTATACGCACTTACGCTAATGTGTAACGGTAGGGTGATTGTGAGATGAAATGGAGGAACTACAGTTTAACGTGGAATCCGAACCACGGTGGAGGCCTGGCATTCCCCACATTCACAAGATGTCTTGAAATAATCTAATAGAAAGGTGGAAATGGACTAACCTATTGTAAATGTAACCTTATTAGCTTATATAAAGGATAAGGATACTCAATGAAAATCACATATGGAAAATGGTTCACACTGTTAGGATTCTGCTTACCCGTCACTCCCCCGTGTGAATCCAACATATTATGACTATGTAATATAGTTTCTAAATGGTGCAGTACTTATAACGTCATTGTGAACCACCAGGATATAAAACAAAGGTGTAATTAATGTGTTAATTGAGGTGTAAGTAAATTATCAGACATTTTAACTTATCAAAGGTGAAATTCTATAAAATAGCTTCATAAGGTAATACTTATTCATATGCGTCATATTTGATCTATTACCTTTCTTAGATTGTTAATACATGTACGTTAATTTAATCAAAGGGAATCACGTTGTTTAATCAGACAGTGTTGGGTCCGCATTTGAGTGGCTTTGGAAATATCCACATTTAATTGTTACATAAATTATACCTACAAGTCTTCTAGAACTTTCCACTGACAAGCAATGGATTATATAGATATACCCGTGAACTAAAGTGAAACCTTTATATTTATTTGTATAAAAGGCTGCTTATGGGGTTGCTGCGCTCGGGTATATTTTGTTGTTTACCATCACAGTAAAATTAATCAATTTTCAAACTTCATTTCTCAAGGTTTCTACTATCAGTTTGTGTGAGTGGAATTCCGTCTTTCAAAACTCAGTTGCCGGTGTGGGATACTACGATGTATAGTACACAATTGCAGATAGCAAAATGTACTAACCAGGGCTCATGCCATTAATTTATAAGAACCATAAAGTGTGATTTTAAATACTACGTCTCACTTCCAAAAGTTAACCCGGTTGAGAATGCAGCACGCTGCAGCTAGATTTCTTCAGCTGGTTACAAATTATTGGTAATCTCTTCATTTATACTGAACATTATGAATTAATTATATCAATAAACAACTTTGTAGGGACGGATACTGACAGTATAATTATCATAGAAACATACTAGGCCTTTGCTTTGGACAAGTATATTGAAAAGTTTAACTTCAGAATTAGCCTAACACACTTTATAAGGTTTTGGTTTGAATATAAGTTTAGTCACAAATGTAGTTTTCCCACGGTGATGAAGCAGGGAGAAGCTACAATCAATACTATTTGCAAGATATAATATATTCTCTTAAGTTACATTTATACATTAAATTAATAATAACTTTAGTAGAAAAAATTAAATTGTACATAAATACTGTGTCAACCAAACTAATATGAGGAAAGTTACTCAGAATTTCTGGAGACCATTATTGAGGAATACTCAAAACTTTGTCATCTCAAGCCATTATGTAAGCTGAAAAACCAGAATACTTATATTTAAACAACATGTTAGTCTAATAAAGTGATATTTTATTTAAAAAAAAAACATGAATAAATTTAGAAATAAATTTTAGTAAAAACAAGATCAACAACTTAGCGATTCGTTATAAAGTTACCTAGACGATTCGTTATAAAGTTACTTAGACGATTAACTATTTTAAAAGTTTCTGTTACTTTTTATGTTTTGTCGAACAGCATCATCCATTTCCAGCTGACCGCTTCCACGCAGTACACTGTAAAAACGTGTTTGATCATTAACTATTAATCGGTGTCATTTTATTTGGGGCAGATGTAACACACAAGCTGTGACCCAAAGGAGATAGTGAAAGGAAAATAGACGCAAGCGTGAATTATGAATAAGATGAACGCGCGTGCTGAGACCACGACCAAACTTCACCAGGTTCCGTCATAATGGCTCTATGATAAAGATATACAGTATAGTGATATAAAGTGCATAGTTAATACTTTAATAATCAATATTAGATAAAGAGTTAATAATGAAATGTAAATAATATAATATTTGCTATTGTATTTCCTTCTAACCCCCGCGGAGTATATAAATCTTTTAATTCAATTGCTATTTATATTGTATAATATTTATCATTAACGAAATCTAAGACTAACTCCTTTTTAAATCATATTTAAATGTGGTTAATTTTATTTAATATAATCTAAGAGTGACTTTCTAACCAATACGATAGACTATAGTAAACATTCCACAACCCTTTTCAAAAATTGTCTTTTAAAGTTTAATGGCGACATTAAATATATCGTTCCGAGCTAAAAAGCATAATCTCAATTTTTCAAATTCTGAGGTAGTCGTTATTGAACGTGTTCTTATTAAGGAAAATGCTAGAAATTTAGCCTACTCAATTATTTATATTCTTTTTTCATATTTATGGTTTATTCTTTCTACAACTTTATTTGGTAGAGAAGAAGCGAGAAAATTGAAGGCAACTATGTATAAAATTGATTTACTATTTATAATCCGCTTACGCTGAAAGGCAACATTCTAACCTTGATGAGCCACAATGTGTTGCAGCTTATAAGCTACCTTCTGGGTAAGCCACAATGTGTTGCAGCTCATAAGCTACCTTCTGGGTAAGCCACATTTGTGTTGCAGCTTATAAGCTACCTTCTGGGTAAGCCACAATGTGTTGCAGCTTATAAGCTACCTTCTGGGTAAGCCACAATGTGTTGCAGCTTATAAGCTACCTTCTGGGTAAGCCACAATGTGTTGCAGCTTATAAGCTACCTTCTGGGTAAGCCACATTGTGTTGCAGCTTATAAGCTACCTTCTGGGTAAGCCACATTGTGTTGCAGCTTATAAGCTACCTTCTGGGTAAGCCACAATGTGTTGCAGCTTATAAGCTACCTTCTGGTTAAGCCACAATGTGTTGCAGCGTATAAGCTACCTTCTGGGTAAGCCACAATGTGTTGCAGCGTATAAGCTACCTTCTGGGTAAGCCACAATGTGTTGCAGCGTATAAGCTACTTTCTGGGTAAGCCACAATGGGTTGCAGCTTATAAGCTACCTTCTGGGTAAGCTGTATGTATATTACCTTTTTACGATAGTAATAAATTACCAATCAAACAACTTGATAATAAGAAATAAGGTTACCTGAAATCTTATGAAATAATTTGCAGTCTAATTTTATTTTAGTTTTGGAAATATTAAATGATTCTCAAGGTGAGTCATGTAATTATAATGGGATCAAATCATATTCATTATCAGTAACAGATACATTTATAAATGTTTACGGTACACAGAATTAATTTTTTTTTACCATTACTGCTAGATATCAATGCACTTGAACATTATTTCACCTAGAATTAGACATCGCGCTCTTCACCCTTTTTACTATTAAAATCAGTATTATTTTCCTTATGCTACATAATCTATTTTCTTTGATATTAGTTTTGATCCTTTAATTAGAGGCAAGGGAGGTAGTGGAGATCAATGATTATAAGCCTTGTCAATCGTGAAATTAGAATGGATGGAGGGTATATATGTAATGATTTTAATTGGAATTTGTGAACGTTAAATGGAGGAAAAGAATGTAGGGTAATGATTTTTTGGTTAATCATAAACCTAGAATGGAGATAGGTAGTGAAGGGTAATGATTGTCTTTGTTAATCATGAACCTAGAGGTTAGGGATGGAGTGAAGAGCAATGATTTTAATTTTTAATCGTGAACTTATAGTGTATGGAAGAATTGAAGACCTCGTATTTTAATTTGTTAAAGTGTGGAAAATGGAAAAAGGATCTTTAAGGAAGATATAACCAAACAGTTAGGGATCCCGATTTGAAATATTTGGAACAGGGATGGTATTGATCTACTTTGTAGATTGTAGCGGTTTTTTTTTCCTTTACAGGGATTTCATTTTTTTTATATTGGATGATACTTATAGATATAATAAAAAACAAAATTTATAATATTATGAATAGTAGGTAGCTTATGGGGGCCTTTAAATAAGCAATTTTAAAAAAGAAACACTGTCAGTTAAATGTGTCTGTGATTTTGAGACTTGGATTTTTACCAAATTATTTTCCGTGGGTTTGTCTCTTAGTATCCTATTCCAGGGCCTAAATATGAAAAAAATGAAATTAATAAATTTAATATCTAGTTATTATATCATAGGTATATACTTTGTCAAATTAAACACGTTTTTATCAGCATTAATTTCACTTTACCAAACAGCGTAAACAAAAGAATCAATTATACGGAAATATGCTCTAGGTGAATTTATATTATTTGTTTAGTGATAATATATTTTTCTACTTGACGTGCCTATTGAATTGTATACACCACTTGACCAATTTTTTATATTAATTGCCTAAATATTATTAACCTTTAGGTGTTTTATTATATAAATAAACTAAAATATATTTCTTAATAAAAAAAATTATAAATCTAGCTTATAAATGGAGGAAGGGGATAAAAATAATATGATTATATTACAAACATTTATATAAATAACTCTTTAAGTTTCAAACAATTCGTGTTTATTTTACTCTTGAATATAAGCATTCCAAGCTTTTGAAAAATGCATATAGATACTGTACAGTTCAAATTTTGGTCGTCATTAAATTGTTTATTTGTGAATCCGTAATGTTTGATTAAATATTTTAGCTTACTTTTTATTATATACAGTGCTGGCTCGTGTATAGGCACTGCGGAGCTGCAGAACCCCCTATTTCCACTTGATATTATCGATGACATTTAATATGAGTCTTCTTTTCTTTAATTCTTTCTTTGTTTTTGTAGTAAAATAAATATTTTTTAAGCTTAATGTCAGAACTTCAGTAGCCATCCTTCGTTTTATGAAAAATAATCGAAAATCTTTGCATGGAACTGTGCGCTTCACAGTGCCAATGACGTGGTGTTTGACTGCTGTGTGCATGCGCACATAGGGTGGGGGGGGGGGTAGGAAGGCGGGACCTCCAGGTAGAGAGAGCACTGTTGCTCTTACAGTACCAGCTCTGGCGTAATGGTGGAAGGAAGTGTTTTTTTTTACTCAGCGTGTTGTGCTTAAAAACCGTGTACCATATTCTTGAATGTAATAAAGTGTATACAAGTGTAGAATTAGATTATTATTCTGATTCTAGCTATTCTATTTGGTCCATTTTTTTTTGTTCTTATATTTAACAAAAAAAACCTTAACCATGGCCTTGCATCCCCAAGAAATAAGTTCTGTGACTCCTAGTGAACTTCAAGAGCTTAAGTTTTCACAGCTATCTCTACAAGAGAAAGTTACAGTTAAGAAGAGAGGTCGTTCAACACCTGATATTCTAATCTCTCAGCCAGGCAAAAGAAACAACAAGAAACATATTCATAGCTTTAATTCTGAATGGCACCAACGGAAAAGTTGGTTTTGAGTCTGTAAAGTAAAAAATGCACTATTTTTATTTTCGTGTTAGCAGAAACCCCACTAAAGTTAGCTACGGGCTGCCACTGATTATATATTTTGTTAATATTACAAAATATTTACATTGGGCAATCAGGTAACTTACAGGTAAAACTGTTCACTATATCCTATATTAAAATTTGTAAATTTAACGTATGAAAATAAGTTCATATCCTATTTAATAGATGATAACTCAAGGGCAAGTAGCTTTAAATATAAATACGGTAAAGTTATATCAAAGTCATATTGATAGTATTTTAAATTAAACCGAAATATACTTTGTTTCGTGCTTCTGACGTTGGAATATATATGTAATTATTAAAAGGTTTATAATTGTCTTTTCAATCAACACTAACATAGAGAAATATATTTATATTCCATAGTGGGAAACTGTATAATCCTTTAATTTATTCAAAATGATTGGTAACATTTATGATATTAATAGATAGTAAATCTCATTTCATTATAAAATATAGCCTAGTAAATCATTAGGCTAAGACTTGAATACCAGCCTCCTGGGTCAGCGTTAATATGCATGCTATCCACACACCAAGTTTTTTTTAAAAAACAATACGGCCTATTATATCAATCCTTAAATCATATCATGTTACACAAAAATAATAAATCAACAAACAAATATCATTATTAAAAGGAAAAATAAGAACACCCATTCAATATAAACCATAAAGTTCTTACAGTTGTAAAATCTTACATTATGCATTTTTTAATGGCTATGCGCGTATTTTTACTTTTTGTATTCACTAAGAGATATGAAGTATTGTGATTGTAATAAAAAATCTTATTTGAAATGTTAATATATGTGGACGTTTCACTATACCATGAATCCTAATAGATAGTATTAGTAATGCTGTATGTCGTTTTGTCGAATCCATTTTACTGATCGGGCTAAAACTTTGTATTTAAAGCTTCACAGAAGCTATCCAGAGTAATTGTGGAATGATCTATCCATCTCTATTATTATTATTATTATTATTACCACCGCGTCTTACTACCCGTTCGGGTTATACGCACTTACGCTAATGTGTAATGGTAGGGTGATTGTGAGATAAAATGAAGGACCTACAGTTTAACGTGGAATCCGAACCACGGTGGAGGCCTGGCATTCCTCACATTCACAAGATGTCTTGGCAGAGGTGAAGGAAGGGTTCAGCAATCAGATAAATCTTTGCCAGGACCGGGGATAGAGCTCCGGCCGCCAGCATAGAAGTCTGACACCTTACCCCTAGACCGCCAGGTCATCTCTAGTATTAAAGTTAGTTTATTTAGTGTTAAAAGGATAAAACTTCAATTTTCTAGAAATTATATTTAAATATTTTGATTAAAATTTGTATCCAGGCACTGTTTAACATTAAAAACCATATGTCGCATCTCATTTTAACATGAAAACTACTTCGAGGTAGTTTGCAGTAGCGGCTATCTCCAATAATAATCATATATACAAAACTATTTGAAATATGAAATAACTTGTCATTAAAAAGTTGATTGTTAAAGACACATATTTGAAATATACAAATTGTGTTATAAAACATATTTTCTGAGTTATAGGTAATAATAGTTTTAATATATCTTTGGGAAATCGGGAAATTAAACTTGCACTGAACCAATAATATGTTCCTGTAACAGCATCTATTATTATTTTATATACTCGTTAGTGAAATGTGATTTTTTTTTCAATTAGTTTAAAATTATAGCCATTGTAACGTGTTAAATACATTCTAACACTTACTTACACTCAATGAAGCCCTATAAAAGGTTAAAACTATTACTAGCAGATCTAATAAGTTATAATAATGTGTTAGAGATATAGACTCACTGCAACATCACAAGCGGGAGACGCCCAATCCTCATAAAAAATGCCCCAGCGAACGAGGTAACTCGGCTTTGAAGACCAACACACAAACATCTAACACCTGAGCCAGACCAAGATAAAATGAAAGGGACTTCCATTGGGGTGTTCTCAACAGCCTTTGACGAGAGCTAGTGGTCGGGTGGCGTGATGTTAGAATATTACCACCCCCCTTCGTACTTGGAGAAAACCCTGTTCAATTTCATCAGTACCGCTGGTATATAACAACCTGTCCTCGGTTCACGTATATCTATTCTAACCACTCGTCGGAGGAACTGCTGGAACATATTCACGAGCATCTGCTAAAACTACTCACTGAAGACAATGAGACGTCTGTGTCCCTCCTCGCCAAAGAGGAAGCTACGGTGTATACTATAAGTATTGAGGGATAATGTAATTTATCGTAGAGTTTAGGCTCCATTGTTAAATGTCCATATGGCTTAGTTTTTATATGTCAGTACTACTGACTTGTTTCCCTATTCCCATAAGGCATAGTTTATAATTGTGGGCTTTATGCTCTATCTTACTGTCTTTTAGGCTTAGTCGCAAATATTAGAGTAAAGATTAGGTTCCTTAGACTATATGACCATTCTTCAGCTAGTTTAAAGAATATAATTAAATAATGGAGGATACCAGGCTATTTATTGCTTTGTTTCACGACATAATTGGTTCTGCAACTGACACTTGTCTCTAATGTGTCTAACTATGTACTGTAATGCGGTGCGAAACCTGTGGAAGTGCTACTTGTCCATAGTAGTGGCCCGCAGGGTTTTGTCTGTAGTGTACGGCCCCCTTGTGGTGCCTTTAGCGTTAGTCTAAAAGGATCACTATTTTATCTAGCATTACTATCCCCTTTTCAGGGTAACAGAGTAAATTAACTATTTATTACTCAGGCAGTACTAATTAGGAATTGACCGGCCATAGTATCTGTAGCACCTAGATTCCTGGTAGTTCACCTTTTACTAGTTGTAAAATAATAGTTTCTCTTGTAGGAGCTTAAAACATTGAAAGGTCTAGCTCTATATCGAGTTACTCAAGCTAGCTAGCTCATCTTAATTTCCGTCCATGTATCTCCTTCTAAATTTATGTGGCTTAGTTCTTTATGTTTGAAATTGTGTGGTAGTTGGAAACTTTATAGTCAGTAGGCTCGAATAGTTATTTATGATATATTTGTAACTAGATTTGATTACCGCCACTAATTTATATTACCTTAGAGTTGTTGCATTTCATTACAGTTGATGAAATAGCTTATTGTCCTGCTTTAACGAGTTACAAGCTTTCTTATTTACACCTATGACCTATAGGGTGTACCTAGGTGCTTCACACCTGATGCTCCTCTGTAGAACTATTTATATTATTGTAACCGTTTATATTCTCATTTTTAAACAATTGATGGCTTGGATAATTTCTACCTTTAGGCCTATATACTTCCTTTTAACTTGTTTGAATAATAATAAATTGATTTGATAAACTTGTAGATTATTCTTATACTTTGTTCCTTCCAAACAACACTTATAGCCATTTCTGTTAGGCTATGATTGATCTTAGACAAAATTGGGTTTCTAAATTTATTCCGTCCATTTGTGCTCTTATTTTGTTACTATACACAAGAGCTAGGTGCTGTTTAGTTCCAAATTCTATTTTTCATAAATATATTTATCCCCATAAATGGTTTATAACCTCTTTTCATTTCTAATTTTTGTAGATTTTTTTTAATGCTTGTAAATATAGAAGCTAATAATTACCAGAAAATTGCTCCATTTTAAGGTGGAAATGCGAGAAAGTTTGTGTGGCTTGCCGTAGAATTTATTAATTGATTTATTATAAAATGAACAGAAATCTATTCATATAATTTTGATTAATTTTAACTATTGTTTTTGTCCCAATAATGTTTATATTGTGTAAGTCACCCTTTGTGACAGAAATCTAGAATAAACTGGGAAGGGGTTACGAATAAACCATCTAAAATACGGACACTCACGGTTGTTTTTAAGATGTCTACCGAATTGAAGAAGTGGAAGTTACAGAGTGAGATGGATCGATGGAGAAGAGGAGTCGGGACGGTTGGTAGTGAGCCTCCAGTCATCTTCTTCTTGACCTACTAGTTTCCTTATCGCTAGCAGGGCAACAAGATCACTATAAATAACTGATCTGCTTTTCATTCAATGCATCACTATTTGTTGGATGTAAGATTATAGCAGACAGGATCAACCGGTCTTGAACCGAGGGCTCCACGTAACCCACAGTTCTATCTTTATCACTCATTGGCCACCAGAAGACTCGTGTAGTATTCTATCACCGTCATTTTGAGAAAACTGTTTAGTGACCTAAGTTTAAAGCCATGATTTCAATAATTTAGGTAGTAGTGTTTCATCTCTCCATTGAGCAAGAGGTGAAGAGATTCATCCTGGGTATATAATTTTATCTTATTAAATATAAGCTTGTCAATTTAAATTTAGTATTAATATAGTGATTATCATTATGAACAGCTTCTAGACCCTGTCTGAGTCTGTTTGAAATATAATAAGGCTATCCACTGCCCCTTTTCCTCCCACCATCTCTCTCTCCCAACACTTTGGCCCAGTCTTCTCCTCTTTCTTCAACACTCCTCTTTACTTCCTTCAGCCATCTGTCCCTTGGTCTTCCTTTCGGCCCAACCCCCGACCTCCATATTCAATATTAATATATTTTTACAACCAACTTTAGAAAACTAAATATGGTAGATAGGCTTATAAAATGTTCACTAACCGAATACAAATATTGGCTCGGTTATTATTTTTTTTAATAATAATATAATTCTTATCTTTCTAATATAGACACAAATTCAAATCGTGAAAAATTTCAACTCGGAGATTATGATGAACGTTTTATGTGTCACCCAAGCAAATAAAAGAGAGGGTTCTAGCAATATATATTATAATATTTCTCTTCATGTCTGTATGTCGGTCCCAGGAATCAATTTGAAAATGATCAATATACTATATTAAAGCTTGATATGATTGTTGTTATATAGTCATACATAAGATATTTTCCAAAATGTACACATCCCTCTAATTAAAGGTAGTTTACTGATGAATAATTTATGATAAATTGAAATTTTTCTGTAATTGCTTTAACTATTTGTTAAAAACTGATATCTTCGAAGTGTTTGATTGTAAATAGCACTATTTACTTTATTTTTGAGGAGACTAATTTAAGAGTAGGTAGCTCACTATTTACTGGTTTTAAAAAATTTAAAAAAAAATGGTTTAATATGTATGGGAATTTTTTAACATCATACAAAGCCCTTTATACTTACTTGTTTGGTAAAAGTTTCTATTGATGTTAATTTGGTGATGACTGATTTTCCAAAGTTAGAAATATTTCAAAAATATCTATAACAATTTCGTTTAAAATGGTTATCTGGGTAGACTTAACATGACAAAGTAGTACTGTTTACTTTCTTTTTGAGGAAAGCTATATTTAAAGGTATTTTAATAGTGAATATTTTTTTAAGATCAAATATATATGAGCTGTCTTAAACGATTTTGTTTGAAATTATTATATGGGTTGTGTTTAACTTGAAAAAGTCTTTGCACTATTGTTTTTGTTGAAAAATTATTTTTAAGTATAAATAACTCATGACTAATTGTTGAAAATAAGTTATCTTTTGATTACCATTAAATAAGTTTTCATCATAAAAGCTAACATATTATTTTTTTTACTCAAATTAAACACTATTTTAATATTTTTCAACCAAATAATATTTTCAAAAATTAATTCATCAACAGTCATCATTATTATTTTGACAACTTAGAAAAATTAACACAATCTTGTTTGGTATCTGAAACACTTCCCAGACATCAATTTTGAACATAACTGTGGATATTTTTCTAAATTTATTATAAATCCCGAAATTAGTATTAAATTAAACTACTCTTAAATGAGAATTTCTCCAGGAAGAAAGTTCATAGTTCTATTAATTATTTAAAACACTCCCCAGATATTCTTATGTGGAGAAAATTCTAAATCTATTTTATTGTCTAGAGTTTTCATAAGATTCCAAAAAGGATATTTAGAATCATTACTAATACAACACTAAAATTAATGTTGGTTTAGTTGATTGCAAAACTGGCTTTACATTTTTTACTTAAATATCGCATTCAGATATTGTTTTACATTACAAACAAATTTGCTGAAATATTTTTTCTATAATAATAATAATAATAATAATAATAATATTTAGCATCACGTCATACTACCCATTCGGGTTATACGCTTTAAGTACTAATTACCCTAATGGATTAGGAATCGGGAAGGTAGAATTAGAGGAAGTGAATCCGCATTTGCGTGGAGAGAAAGTGGAAAACCATTTTAAGAAAAACCACCCCCAGTTCACCCGACTGAGATTCGAACCTCGATCTCCCCGTCCTCAGCAGTCGTGTTCAACACGACAAGCACGTTAGCCAACTACGCAACAGAGGCGGGTATTTTTTCTATAAAATGACTTAAAGGGCACCTTAAAAAATACATTGGTGGGTATCTCCAATTTGGATTATATCTCCTCCACTCTTTGAGATAAGAAATAACTTATCGTTACAAAGTTGTAGGACTCTTAAACATAAAACACTTTAAAATGAAACATATTTTTATAATACCAACATTTTCAGAACAAAAGTCAAATATATTTTTAATGGAGCTTAAGCTCATTGGTGAACCGTGATGCTCCACTTTTTTCTCAATATATTTCTGTAACAGTGTACATGATCTCATTTATAATCTTTGATGGAATATTATGTATGTGATGCTCTATAATACCTACTTCATCTCTAAACCATTAGCATAACTAGTACAGAATTATATAACCCGAATGGGTGGTGAGATGTGGTGCTAAAGAAATAAAATTAATATTATTTTTTATAGATATTATATGATCACACTTACAAACTGAATCGATGGACACCCCACCAAACTCTTAATGGTCTTTTTTTTTGGCAATAATGGGGGAGGTAATAAGGGTGGTTTTTTCATAAATGACTTGCTTTTCTCCCTTCCACTAAAATGTGGGCACATTTCGTCTACATTTTTCATTCCTAATCCCCTAACCTAATAGTGAAAACAAAGGTGTATAGCTCAAACGGATAATAAGACAAGATTAATTTTTTTAAATAATCATAATTAACTGATTTAACGTTAAATAAACTGCTTTCCTCCTTATATTTCCTAATTTGTGACACTACTTTAAATAAAATTTCACACCGTATTATTGTAGTGTTGATGCTTCTAACGTGAGCAAAGTATTTCTAACTCGCAAGTGATGATATTATAATGTGCGTGTATTCATTAAAGTTTGTCCATGAGCTCCTTGGTGTGTAATTATACTGCTATGGAAGAACAAAGAGCTGTTGGTAGTTGAACTTGAGGTTGCAGAGGAGAGAAGCTAACATTACAAATAAGATTCTGACTAAAGCTCAGTGAATAGGGGCCACGAGATAAAACGAAAGCTGTACAAAAGTTAGAGGCACATTTCTAAAGATAAATACGATGGAATAGTTTACAAACCCAAAGCATCCAAGGGAAAGAGAGTGGCTTTTCAAAACCAAAACAAAAGAAAAAAAAAACATGTGGAATTACAACTTTGATATTAAATTACATGTTAGTACAGCGCACACCTTTGTGAAAATT
The DNA here is from genome assembly GCA_902151425.1 of Timema shepardi. Classification (NCBI taxonomy): domain Eukaryota; kingdom Metazoa; phylum Arthropoda; class Insecta; order Phasmatodea; family Timematidae; genus Timema; species Timema shepardi. Next base: position 28,905 of record CABFVX010003480.1, on the reverse strand, counting down.
AAATAACAGGACTTGTATGACTTAAGTGAGCAAGAGTAGATAATACCTAAGCTAATTAGGAGTCAAATTTATGATCCAAATCTTATTTTTATCTAAATATTAAATGATATGCCATGATTGCCTTTGATAAGGTTATTTAAAAAAACATATTTTTATTAAAATATTAATAATTAGAGGTTTTATTTAAGATAGGAAAACTGTTATTGATGCAGTATATAATATATTTAAATAAGGTATTGAGTCATATTATTATTATCACCGCGTCTTACTAACCGTTTGGGTTATACGCACTTACGCTAATGTGTAATGGTAGGGTGATTGTGAGATGAAATGGAGGACCTATACATTCACAAGATATCCTGTCAGAGGTGAAGGAAGGGTTTGGTAATCAGATAAATCTTTGCCGGGACCGAGGATTGAACCCCGGCCTCTAGCATAGAAGTCCACATTACCCCTAGACTGCCAGGTCACCTCATTGAGTCATAAGAAGTGGTTTCTCACAAATATCTGAGATGTCAAGTCCGGATACAGCCAAGATATCGGTTACTTGTACTTTTTCAACCCAATAATAATTTTAATTTTTTTACTTTATACTGTAAATAAAATATTATAATTTTTAAAATGTTTGCCCTCAAGATAACGATGGTTTTTGACAATTTAAGTGGCCCGGGACTCTTAAAATTTATTCTTAAAATTCAGTTTTTCTACTTTTCTGTCTCTCCGTACCTGTGGATACAAACTAAACTTTTTAGTATAGTCATTCCTTGAGTTGAAATCGTAATTTTAATTCTAGCTCTAAAATTAAGAGTAGTTAACTGGTAATTGACACCATAGGTTTTAAATGTTTTGTTAAAATAGCTTTGTAGGTTTGGTACAAAGAATGGTAATTATCTGGATAGGGTTTTACATATTTAATAATAAAAAAGTTCTTTTCGGATAAATGCTCATTTAAAAGTAGATTAAAAATAATTAGATTTAAAAAATGATAAAATATTCAAGAATTATCAACGGCTCTGGGAAGTGTTTTAGATGCTAAACAATATTATTTATTTTCTTTTCTAAAAATACTATAGGTGATTTATTTAAGAATAATTTTTGGAAATATAATTTGGATGAAAGCTAGTCTAGGGGCATTTCATTTTAGTGACAATATAATATATTTGTTTTAATGAGGAAAATTTATTTAATGGTAATTTACATCCATTCGAATTTGAAAACTATGATCCAAACTATAATAGAATTATGTGAGTTATCTACTGTACACCACGTTTACTAATCCGTAATATACGAATATTTAAACTAAATTGATAGCGATTAGAACATTTATAAATTATAAGAAATCTACCCAAATATACGTGTAAGGAGTTTCCTAAATATAATTATAAATTGTTGTTACTTTCCACCTAGAACCAGCAATGAAATAATATACACATTTACAGAAGTATTATATATTTAAAATAGAGCATCACTGCTCAGAAAAGAACATATACTCTAAGTTGGGTATGTGGGGTACGCGAAAAAAGTTCAGTATTTTTGCATTTTTTGTTTAGAGTAAACCTTTTTTTTTGGTCAAAATATATCAAATATAACTTCTTCTTATGCCGCTATGTTCATGACAGATATTCAACAACTGTTAATATCACTACGTAAATAAAATTAAACTGTGTACTGAAGCAATATTTTATTAATTTTGGCCAAAAAATGTTGTTGTTTTTTTAATTCAAAAACACTAGCCTTTTCTCATGTTCCCAACACTCCTATCTTAACAGTGCTGTCAAAAGATAATGCCATTCTAATTGATATGTCGCAACTATCTGTGTGCTAGTTTTTCTCTCAAATTTTAATCATGTAAATTTCAACAATAATTCACCTCTTTATCGTTAGTCTTTGGTTTTAGGGGTTAGTTTAATTTTACTGTTTATAATCTCATATATACACTCTAAATTTCTATCTGACGAATAAGTAAGCGTAGCTTATTCTTTTCAATGGTTTCATATATTTCTAAAGCTGAACCTTATTTCAAGAATCGCATTTTGGAGTTTCTAATCTAAAAGCATTTGTAGATATTTGTGAACTTTGAACTTTATATATCCATGAATTCAATTTAAAATAAATTCAAATTAAATTAAATGAAAATATTTTGTTTATTGCTTGGAAACTTTTGGTCTTAACAAAAATGATTTTAGGTAAAGTTTTTAACAGTCATACAACTTTAACATTATATGTTATTTCGTTTATCAAAGATTTGAAGTGCTGTGATAATAATTGGAGATACCGGAGTCCTAATAATTTTCCTTTAAAATCAAAATACTCAATTTTATTTCTCATGCTAAATTGAATCAAGATACGAATTATAATAAAAATTGGTAGAGCCAATTTCGAGAAAATTGATTAAATCTTTTTTCACCAATAAGTAAAGTATCCTTTATTTTAGTGTAAGATAGATAATCTCCACAAATCCCTTATGGAACCTTATGTAAAGCCTAGACACCAAGTTTTAGCTTTATTGGTAAAACCTCTTCTACTTGTCTGATAAATCGACAGATAAACAGAAGAAATAGCGAAAAGGAAATTTTGGTCTATAGTGGGGCATGAAACGTAGACATCTATAAAAACCTTGAATTTTCTTAGGTGATTAAAATACTTCTTCTCCCCTAGAGGTTGCGATAAAATAAATATAATTCTTAGTATACCTGTACAGGAATCGAACCCAAATCTCCTCCCGTTCTTGACATTCCAGTATATTGTGAGACCCGAAATATCAGCAAAATACATTAACTAATTTACCTTCAGAATGGGAGGAAAAAAAGCATAGGGTAGTTAGGAAAATATTTAGTGTGGGTATTTTATTCTCTTTTTATTTTTAAATCCATAGTGAACCTAACACATTAGACATCGGTTATATAAAGAACCAAGAAATGAAGAAAGTGAAAACTTTGAAGTTTGAATCAACCACTTTCTTTGGGAAAGTTTTGTATTTGTTACTGTACTATACTGCGTTTGTGCTGGTTCGGAAGGGTTCCATACTAATGATCATAAAAGTCTTAAACTCCGTATAATTATTATTTATGGAAACTAGCTTATGTGAAACTAGGTTTTTATTTACTTTTACCCTATATACAAATGAAATATTTGTATTTTGTTTGTTTGCTACTCAACTACGCTTAACCCATTGTACCAATTGTTCTGCAGATATTTTGCATGGATACAACTTGAAAGTCATATTAACATATAGGCTAATTACAAATTACGTCCATCATTTTATTTAAAAATAGCGTCTACTAAACACTTCTCTTTCGCCTTTTTCCCGGCTTTGCTCATTTGATTTTCATTGCTCAAATTTTAATTGATTTCTAGATATAATTTAATATTAGAAACTACAGCCATTTAAAAAAAAAATAGTGTTTCCACAAAACAGTACTTTTTATCCTGTCCTGAGCTCCAACTCATAAACAAAGGGAAGACCGAGAATGGGAATCAATATTAATTAATATAAATTATATGGTATAAGTATTTAATTGTTTGGATGCACTGTATATGTGCCTGTGTGTTTGTGGGTATGTGTGTGATATAACTCCCAAAACAATATATCTAGAAAGATTAACTCACAATAATATATAAAAATGTAATGTTGTCTGTCTGTTTCTATAAACTCCCAGACTACCGTATACTTTTAGGACACACAGAAAATTTAAAACATACCAGTTATTAGTGGGATTACATTAATGTTAAAAATACTTGTCACTGAGTTTTCTTCAGTGGCCTCATGGTCTAGGGTGTAACTCTCTCAATAGACAAGACTGCCGATGACAGGAAGGCCACTGTTCGAATCTTTGTCGGGTATACTGAGGTTTTTTTTTTTTTCCTAAATGGCTATCCACTCTATTTTCATGCAAATACTGGCAGATTTTCCTCTAAATTTAACTTCACTCATCTCTTGCTCATTAGCGTAATTACTACATAATTTATGCTTATAACCTGAACAGGTAATGAGACGCGGTGCATAAAAAAAACTTCTCACAGTGGTGCAGGATTGAAATTAGTCAGGCAGGTATGAGAGCCACCCCAAAAACTCTCAATTTTTAAAATTTCAATATCAATGACTGGAACAGGGTGAAAGGATTCTCCCCAAAATTTCCCAAACTATTAGAATAACACATTTTACTTGTGATAAAATATTTAAATATTTACTACATGTAGAGAGACAACCTTAAACGACCATAAGAGTTTGAACCTTAATAAAACTATCTTCTTTGTTAAACGGCGATTCTATCATTTCCAATATGTTCTTGTAACAATGTATATAACTTATTTTTTACATATTATAACATCTTTCTTAGATCAATTTTGCGTTCTATGGATTGTGTTCTTTTGTGAACTCAGTTTATTCGCTGATTAATGTTTCTTTAGAAAAATTGTTTTTAAAATATATTGGTCGACTTATTTGTTTTTAGATTGGAAATTATATACAGAATGAATTTGGATGTTGAACGTTATAATTTGATATAGTTTTGATATATTTCTGTCCAAACCAATTATTTGAACATTTTGCAACGTCCTAGAAATCTAAAATTGGGCATGCCGATAAGTTTTAAGATAATTTTCTGTAGAAAGGTTTATAAAATGTAGTGCGTATAACCCGAACGGGTAGTCAGACGCGGTGCTAATAATAATAATAATAATAATTTATAAAATGTAATATAGTAAATTCAAAATAGTGGATAAAATTATGTCAAAAATGTTGAAAGGGGATAATTAATTCTACTCTATATACATCTGTTACGGTTATAGGTAATTTAAATTTGTTTAAACGCTTTAAAGACTGTTATTATTATTATTATTATTATTATTATTATTAATGCTCTGTTACTCCTTTTATTAACACTAATAATCGATTGTAAAAATATTGTGTATCTTAAAAATAAATTTCAACTTTTGTTATATTGTTTAGGTCAGCTAATTTTAACGTTTTGTAATACAATTTAAAAGAGTAAAGGTTTTAAATCTATACATATTTAAGATTATGCTACATTTCCCCGTGATTAACTGTATATACTATAAAATAACAAGATAATGTATATATTCCCCTATGAATAACGGATCAACCAAATAATTTTTCTGTTCATTCAAATATTTGTGGTGTTTTCCTCTTTTTGTAATGTATTGATTTGGATTAATCTAAATTATGTAAAAAGTCATGGATGAAGGTAATTTTTCTTTAAAGCAATATAGGTAGAGTATCCTTTTAAGATTCATCCATGAACAAACACGCGTTTCTTAGAATGATGTGAAAAGGACTTCACCCCTAAAATACATTTTTTTATACCTTCTTTCCTGGTAAAAGAGTAACTGCGTCAATTCTCGTTAAAGAGAACAAGCTCATAGTATTTGGCAGAACACGCCATTTCTTTATACCAATAAGAAGCTAGCCCTCACAAAATATGTCGCCAGGACTCTGTCCATTGGTTAGTTTTTACTTTGTTTACCAGGGAAGAAAATGCAAGGGATATGTCATATATAGACCATTGTACGTATGTTTATGGCACGATTGCAATTGACACGACGACACGACGAGGAGGACGATCTCCGGGACCTCGCTCACGCACGAGTCAGTCACAGTTCAACACATTATAATACAAGTCACTTCAATATCACAAGTGTGCAGTGATAAACATTTAATTCAAATATGTGCAAGCAATTTACTGGTGTAATATAAATAAACCGTGTGTGAAATAACAGCCAACAACATTTCTCTTTCTTTAATAATATTAATACCGATTTAATTAGTGCTCGAACACGGGGCTATAGACAGCTGATTAAACGGTATCTTTTCCGTATAGTGATGATAGGCGCTCGATCACGGAGCTTAAGACAACCTAAAATCATCACAGCAATAACAGGGAATTAATCCGCAGTGAATCAATTGACGCCCGAAGTGGGGAGATTGATCACATAGTTTTTATTATTGACACCCAAAGCGTGGCGCTATTTATTCCATATTATTACATTCTTCTGGGTGGTATAAGAGATGAGAACAGAATGTAAACAGTTTTTAGAATGTTTAGGTGTCTGTTTGTTTCCAGTAAACTAAAAAAAAGTACCCATTATATCATCGGATCACGGTGGTACTTATTCTGTTTTACTCCTTATTTTCCATAGAGCCACGGTAAGCTTCAAACCATCACGTTAGCTCATCAGCGAGCGAAGTAGTTAAAAAAAATGTAAGACGTAAACCATCGTCGCTGCTGGTGTTACACTACATAATATGGCACGGGTTATGAACTGGAGGTTGGAGAGGGAGGGGATGGAGTTGAGTCCATGTTTATTCTTGAGTCTGTGTGTGCATAAAAAACACTGCTCTTGAATTTTCATTCTTTTCTAGCATTTGAAGCTGTAGAATGTGTTTATGTATTGTATGACTCAAGTGAGGCAGTGGGCAAATGCTAGGATTTAATAAATATCTTTTGGTGACCTGGTGGTCTAGGGGTAAGGTGTCAGGCTTCTGTGCTGGCGGACGGGGTTCAATCCTAGGTCACGGCAAAGATTTATCTGATTACCAAACCCATCCTTCACCTCTGACAAGACATCTTGTGAATGTGGGGAATGCCGGGCCTCCACCGTGGTTCGGATTCCACGTTAAACTTTAGGTCCTCCATTTCATCTCACAATCACCCTACCATTACACATTAGCGTAAGTGCGTATAACCCGAACGGGTAGTAAAACGCGGTGCTAATAATAATAATAATAATAAATATCTACCCGGTTCGGTGTTCGAATTGTCTAAGGCGTCATACTCACAATAGACTGGACTGCCGATTATTGAGACATCGGTTTTAAAATCCCAGTGGCGTGTACTGGGGATGGTCTATCAAAAGGTTTTCTATTCTCACTTCATGCAAACGTAGGTATACTTTATATTAATTCAACCTTAATTACACATTTACGTGGTTAGTACATTTGCGTACAGCACAAACGAGTATAGAGAAAGGGTAAGAAAATATTTCGTTAAAATAATGAGCTAACGTTATAAAGCTATTACCGTTTAAATAATTCAAATAAAATTGTTTTGTTAACTACCATATCGTTGGTCTCACTGAATTAAGCCCTTAGCAATGTAAATGAGAAACATACAGTTTCTTAGTTAATGATAAATATACAAAAATAACGTCGTGTAAGGGCAGTTCTTCACTCCTAAATGTTAATCAAAAGGGATTTTCCCGTTTCCAGGGGAGCCTAGGCCATGATAGCACCAATAAAAACTATGAGATGATTAAAAAATACTACCCGCATCGGTGGCATAGTTAGCTAACGCGCAAGTTTTGTGTTGAGCTAGACCGCCATGGACGGGGAGTTCAAGGTACGAATCTCGTTGAGTTGAACTGGGGGGGGGGGGGGTTTCCCTTAAATTTTTTCTCATCTCTTTCGAGGGAAAGGGGNCACTCTCTTTCCACGCAAATGTGGGTTCACTTCCTCTATATTCAATCTTCCCAATTCCTAACCACTTAGTATAATTAGTACTTTAGCGTATAACCCGGACGGCTAGTAGGACGTGGTGCTAATTACTATTATTATTATTATTATTATTACTACTATTAATAAAAAATACTGATTTCATTAGTAATGGATATACAGGGTGTTTCAAACAAATTGAACCAATTTTTAACAGCTATATTTATTTAATAAAATGCTTTACACAAATGGAACAAAGTGCATAACACTAAAAAAATCATAAAGTTTCAAAATTACAAATGATCTATGTGCCCTCCAGCAGCCGCGCGGATTACATCAAGACGTTAGCTAAATTCATCCCAAACACTTCGCAAGGTGTCTTATTGGATTGAAGCTAATTCTGCTGCCATCCCAATTAAGCTCGTAAAGGTCACGAGTTAACGGTGGAACAAAAACACGTTCCTTAAAGTACCCCTATAAGAAAAAGTCGCATGGTGTGATGTCTGGAGATCTTGGAGGCCGGATCTCGAGGTCCCGTGCCCCCTATCCAGCATCGAGGCAGGGTGTCAGTGAGGAAACGCCACACACCTTTGTGTCAGTGTGGCGGTGCGCTGTAATGCCGCAAGATGAAATCTTCATAAAGTTGTGGAAAGAGACAGCTCTCTAGCATTTCAAGGTGGGTTCGTCCATTACCTGTGTGTTCCTCAAAAAAGAACGGGCCATAAATCTCGGTTTGAGAAATACGACATCTAGTGTTGATTCCCTAAAACTGTAGGCCACGCACATTTCTGTTATATACCTTTCAATCGATGTGTGATCGTGGTTTCAAAAATATAACTATTTAAAATCGGGTATTCTTTTTTGAAACATCATGTATAATGGGAATTCTATTCTTTAGGTAGGCCTATATTACTTCCAATTAATGTAAGTATGTTCCGTTTAAGTGGCTTCATGGCCACTGACTTGCTGATGACGGAGATATTGGGGTTTATATCCCATTCAGGTCTACTGTGGGTGCTATTTTCTTAATTGATTTCCACTCTTTCCTAGAAAATGCTAGTAGTTTAACACTACAATTCTTTCATCCTCATCCCCAACTTTTTAGAGTTATTATCATATATGCGTATAGCCTGAACAAGTAGTAAGACTTGGTGATAAATATATATGAATATACGTGTATCTTGGACAGGTAGTTAGAGAAAAATAACAAAAGAACATAAGAAACCCATTTAAATAGAAGAGACCCGCCTCGGTGGCGTAGTTAGCTAACGCGCTAGTCATGTTGAGCTTGACTGCTGAGGACGGGGAGATCGAGGTTCGAATCTCGGTCGGGTGAACTGGGGGCGGTTTTTTCATAAATGGTTTTCCACTCTCCCTCCACGCAAATGCGGGTTCATTTCCTCTAATTCAACCTTCCCAGTTCCTAATCCATTAGAGTAATTAGTACTTAAAGCGTATAAGCCAAACTGGTAGTAAGACGCGGTGCTAAATATTATTATTATTATTAAATAGAAGAGAGAACTGAAACTGTTTTATTTAAATAACTTAAGCAATCACTTTGCTTTACTACTTTTACATTTTTTATATATAACCTAATTTACACCCCATTTATAATCATAATCTACAGCCTTACCTTGGTGGGCTCCACTATGGACTTATCATAGAGGCAGGCGGCCCCATAGTGGACACAAGCAAGGTAAATATGCTACCGTTCAGGGTAAACAAAGTGTAACTACTTTGATTAATGTTGATTATTCATGCCTACCTCCACCTACAATACAATCCCTTTCTTTCTGTATCATGATGGCGTACATAGGAAAGCATCATAACGGTCCTTCCAACAAATTGAAGCCAAAGAATATAAAAAAGTCATGGGTGGACAGAGGGCTCAGGGAAATGTGTGGTGGAATGTTATAAGGGAAGTGGGAAGAGGAATGATACGGAAAGGAAGGCGTGTGTGCCCGCTAGCGTAAAAATAAAGAAGAGGAAAGAAAAGGTAAAAATGTATAAAAGGGATAAGGAGTGATAGTAAGCTAAACGAGCGTATATGCCTTGTTCGAATAGAAGGGGTGATGGGGGAGGGGAGGGGGGTGAATGCACATCTTAAATTTATAGTTAAGGGTCGTTTCGTGGTTAAGGTTCAGCTTCCCTTCTGGGGTAAAAGCACACTAGTCCAGGTTCAAAGAACAGATACTGATCTGTGTCCACACTCTAGAGCGCCAAGCATACTCTGCTTGAAAGGGTTGTCTTCCTGATGAGCCAAGAAAGAATGGTTAATATTCAAGACCAAAAAAGAATATGGTTCTCTATAGAAACTATTTGGTTTACCTATAAATATTGGGTGTGGAACAAGGTTTTAAAAACAGAGACGTGTCGTTGTTAAATATCTTTAGATCACACTCTTTATTAAGGACCGCGACTTACTACCAGTTAGGGCCATACTGTTATATGCATATGTACTAACAACGCTTGAAAAAAAATCAACCTTAGTACATTCGACCGTGAGCTGAAGCCTAAACTCCCAGTCCTTGGCAGTTCAGTCTATTGCAAGAGCAACGCCCTAGACCATTTGTCCACCGAAGCCAGTTTTGGATGATTATATATATATATATATATATATATACAGGGTGTGTTTTAACTTATGTTACAAAAGCTAGGAGCATATTCATTATGAAAACCTATGAAGAAAATGTGTATAAATATTTGCTCTGACGTCATTGCTAAGGGAGCAATGAGCCCTTGGAAATCGTGTACTTAAGAATAAACAACAATTTTATAACAAAGTAACAAATGATTAGGATAACATTAACTGAATAATAGTATGTACCTTTATTACTCAATGTACTGTAGGTAACCCTACAACAGCCCTTGTGCAAATATTTATGTCTTATCATAACAGGTGTTATAATTGCTGGCCAGCAACATTCGGGTGACCTGTCGGTCTAGGGGTAAGGTGTCAGACTTCTGTGCTGGCAGCCGGGGTTCAATCCTCGGTCCCGGCACAGATTTATCTGATTACCAAACCCTTCCTTCACCTCTGACAAGACATCTTGTGAATGTGGGGAATGCCAGGCCTCCACCGTGGTTCGGATTCCACGTTAAACTGTAGGTCCTCCATTTCATCTTACAATCACCCTACCATTACACATTAGAGTAAGTGTGTATAGCCCGAACGGTTAGTAAGACGCGGTGGTAATAATAATAATAATATCCAGACAGCACCAACATCGCTGGAGGCTGGACTGTCACACTCTTTTAAAAATGCCTAGTGTTGAGGAAACTTTTTCCATGCTGCGACAATGCGAGGTTAAAAGTTGGGCTTGTGTTCCATAGATGTACTGTACACGGCGCTTTTTATGTGGCCCCATAGAAAACATCCAGGGTATTCAGGTCTGTCGAGCGTGCTGGTCATGCAGCAGACTCTTTGTTGCTGTGTAGCAGGGTGAAAACTTTTGATTTTCAATGGCTCATTGATACCTTAGTAATGACTTCAGAGAAAAACTTTATAGACATTTTATTCCTACTTTTTTATAAGGAATATGCTCCTAGCGTTTTTAACATAAGCTAAAACTCACCCGGTATATATATATATATATATATATATAACAGACTAAATGTTCTGTTACCGTTACCCACCCCCATCATGTAAAAAAGTGGGGGTTGTAAAAAAGTGGGGGAAGGGGGGGGGGGCGTTGTAACACCTTTTTTCTGCAATAAAATATGTCAGAATAAGTATTACTAATTTTGACTTAAGATTACAAAACATTGAGTAAAAATTAACAATAAAGGTGTCTTGGAGAAACTGTCTAGATTTACCCGTTTTCGAGATAATCACACAAGTTTGAGCTAAGAGACAAGTGTAAATGCCTGCCAGGTAGGCAACCAGAATCGCAGTTTTACTTCGCACTGCAGTAGTTTAACCATTTTTACCGTCACGTGTGACTATGTATTACGTACATTTGGTAAAAAAAAGACGGGTTTGTGTGTAAAGATGGAGAAACTCGGATAATTTTCCTTCTTCATAAGCTCCGATATGTTGCTATTTATTACATCTGTAAGTTATGTTTACACAGTTCACACTTGGGTGGGATTTTAATCATTACACTCACTGGATTATTGAAAGCTAAATTAAGAAATACTAATTGTAGTTCTTGTATATTTAAGTTCCTAGCTTCCAAATCAGATTCATAGCAAGTGTTCAAAATTGCGGCCCTTAACGTCATCGCAATAATTGAGGTGGCGTACCAATGACTGGAGTAATCTTTCGAGAGCACGTGGCGTTTCTTGAACCTTATCACCCAAATCATCCTGGCTAACAGGTCTTCCTCGGATTCAATGGCTGTCTCGTTACACCAAAGCTTTGTAAAGCCCCACAGAAAGAAGTCTAACGGATTAAGGTAAGGAGAGCGTGGTGGCCACGCAACAGCTATACAGGCTGCCTACCTGACAGGAACTAACACTTGTCTTTGAAATCAAACAAGCATGATTATCTCGGAAACGGGGAAAGCTAGACAATTTCACCGTGATACCTATTTTTGTTAATTTTTAATCCTTGTTTGGTAATCTTAAGTCAAAATTAGTAATACTTACTCTGACAAATTTAATTGCAGAAAAATGTGTTACAACCCCTCCTTTTTTACAAGATGGGGGTGGGTAACGGTAACAGCACATTTAGTTTATTAATGATCAAGGTTTCAATAAGTAGTATACAAAGATTTGTAGTAAAGCCTTAATCAGTTTAAATAATATTTCACATAACAGTCATTTTTAGCTCTATCTTTAGGGGTGAATACCGCCCTTAATATTTAAGATGGACCCTAGGTTGCTGATGTGAATCATTCTATTTTCAACCAAGGAATAGCCTGCCAAAGTTTGATGCAATGTTTTAGATACACGTTGTATATATAAATATGAATAATCGGATATATTCTTTGGAAAGGATTGCATAATTAGGGTGTTGATATTCCGCTGTCTCTGTGTACGTATATTGCAAAGTCACAGCATGTAGGGTAGAATGAGTAATGAGGTTGCCAACACTCAGAAATATCAGCATTTTGGACGTTCGGTTGTTTTGACTACACCTGATTTCTTGTTAACACACAGTAGTACAGCCACATTCAGGAGGTGAATTTCAGAAACATGCTGCTCTCTTAGCAAAATCGACATAGCTTTTTTGCAAAATAGCCTCATTGTAACGTAAGTGCATGTGAAAATGTTAATATTATAATGATCGAAAACAAAGTACCCAGAAAATATTTAATTCAAAAAAGGATACAACTTTTGGAAGGTGTAGGAATATACAAAATATAATTATGAGTTGCATACCCTATACTCATCAACATATATTAGGGTAATGTAATTTCACAGGGATGCCAGGCCTGAACCGTGGTTCAGATCCCACGTTAAACTGTATATCCACCATTTTTATCTCACAATCACCCCACAATCACGCACTATCGTAAGTGCGTGTAGCCCAAACGGGTAGTAGGACGTGGTGATAATAATACTAGTAATAGTAATAATAATAATAATTTCACACGGTACGGTGTGAGTGACATGAAGCACAAGTGGGAGAATCTAGATCCTTGTTCTGTGTACTGACTAGCAAACCCAATGCAAAGAGACCATTGAGAAGACCCAGGTGCAGTTGAGAAGATAAAATTAGAATGGGCCTGAAACATATAGGGTGTAATGAGGTAGACTGGACATCACAAGCTCCAGATAGGGATAGGTTGTGTACTTTAGTAAATGTGGTAGTTTACTCTATAGTCATTATTGCCATAGCGTCGTTAAGTTAGTTTTGAAGGCGAAATTAAAGCATAAAATCTTTCTGAGGGAATAAGTACAAAATTTACTAGATATTAAATATAATAATGAAGCGGAAGCACAGGCCATCAATTATGTGAGTAAAATAATAAAAATCTGTTTACTCAAGCGTCTTAAACTGGAACAAATGAATTAGAAGCTACATAAAATTAGCCAATTAATTCCCAAAGAATTATTTTTCACAGAATTTTTTTTTTTTCAGAATAACAGAAGTCTAAATTAACAGGTCCAGGAATAGAGAATGGTAAATGGTTCCTTAAGATTCGGATAGATACCTATTGTATAAGAACGATAAAGTTGTTTATTATATAGCTTAGAAAATATGCATAGTAACAACATGCGGTTTGGTGTATTATATTAAATTTGTAAATTTAAAATGAACTATTTTAATTAAAAAAATATATTAATATTTACTTTTTTACAATAAGACATAATTTCAATAAAATTAAAATAAAATAAAATATGAAATACAAGAATATGATTTTGAAGTTATCATATTATTAGAGATAATCAAATTAAATCATGTATAAACTGTTGAAAAAGTTCAGGACCTCCTAGTAGATTGCTCTGTCTTCGGAAGAACCTATCCATCTCCTCCCCAACCCCTTTTTGGTATTCACTAGCTTTCAATCTTTTTTTTTCTGTAAACCCCGCTATTCCCCCCTTCACTCAAAACATTTATATCCAGTTCAGGTAAAACCCTTGACTTGGCACTAATTGTCTGTCACCTCCAAACCTGAGCTATTAAAAATGTTTTCTGTGATGTATTTGTATGATCTATGTTAACAGTTTTTTTTTTGTAGAGTAGACTTGATTATGTTTACCTTATAAATAATTTGCATTAACAATGCTTCCTTGATTAGATAAAACCTATTTGTATAACGTTAGTTTTGTAAGAAGAGAGAGGTAAAAAGGATTTATATAAATATTTTTATTCGTGTTTTATAGACGAACAAGACCTTTTCCCACTTATAGCAGAATTAATTTTGAAGATATTAAGATTCGGTGGGGCATCCAGGAGTTTATTTAGGGGAGGGTGGGCATGTTTGTCATACCTATTATTTATATTCCCTGTAAATATTCATCAATTATTTTAGTTTTAAGACGTATTTTTTTTAGATAAATTACACACACACACACATATATGTATATTGTTTTTTTTAAAAAAAGGGGTTCAGAAATTATCGATCTTGTTGTACACATTAACACGAGTATAACAAATTTAATGATGTTACATGACCTCTAGTTGTGTCGATACGTCGGTAAACTCCAATATAAATAATAATAATAATAAAATCGTCTTAGAAATTATCGGTCCACAAACCTACTCACATAAAGGTAAAGGAAGTTTTGTATTTTAGTAATAAAAAATAAATGGTACGGTATGCCACAAAAACTTTCTCTCGCTTTTATCTTTAAATATACATTTACTAAAAACTCGTTAGGATTTGTGAAATGAAATAATATACACTGTTACTTACTCTTTGCAGGTGTGGCTTAAGGGCCGTGCGCACCAGGCGGCTACCCGGGGTGCGTTTATCAAACAGAGCTAGACATGACCTAACGTAACCTGGGCGTGATAAGAAAATAATCCCCAAACCCGACTAAATCGAACCTAACGTAGCCTGAGCGTGATATGAAAATAGTTTCCCAACCTAACAACTTCAAACCTAACGTAACTTGGGCGTGATATGAAAATAATCCCCAAACCTAACAACTTCGAACCTAACGTAGCCTGAGCGTGATATGAAGATAGTCCCCAAACCTAACAATTTAAAACCCAACGTAACCTGGGCGTGAAATGAAAATTATCACCAAACCTAAAAAAATCAAACCTAACGTAGCCTGGGCGTGATAATAAAATAGTCCCTAAACCCCAAACCTAACGTAGGTAGGGCGTAATTGTGGAGTTCATAAGCTTAACAAACGTTCAATTTTTGATACTAATATTCAATTCTACACATTAGTATAATTTTGTATTAAGTAAAATATAATCTAGTGCCTCTCTTAAAAAGTTATTTTACATTTGCTAGCTTGAAATCATGGCGCCATAAAACCTTTTTTTTTTTGGCAATTATAACGTAAACTATACATGATGTCAAAGTGTTAAACATATAATAAAAATTAGAGGATGACATTGTCTACAAAACAGATTCGTATGGATTATAATCTTAACAGTTTTGTACAATCTCGAAGTGAAACGTTTAACGTATGTTTAACGTTTGTGGAGTTTCCCCTTCAATTAGTTTCCTATCACACCCAGACTTCAATAGATTTGGAGATGTTAGGTTTGGGGAGTATGTTCTTATTTTCCGTGAGTACAATGACCATGAGAAATATGATATCTGGCAGCTAGCAGAAGATTTAAGAACTGCCAAAAGAAAAACCAAATTAAGAATATTAATGTTTTTGTGAAAGTTTTGACTGCCAAAAGTGGCAATAAATCAACATATCATGGTCATTGCAGATAATATAGTTTGGCAAATGGATATATGAGATTTGATCTACTAACCTTTGCTAGCTTTTAGTTACTTACACTCCTATGGTGAATGGACTATATTTTCCAACGGTTAAGTAGAAAGGCGCCAAAAACCAATACCACCAGGGCACCAAATCTACCTCGGGCCGCCCCTGACTCTTTGGCATCAGGAAATAGGAACACTGTTACAGAAAAATTGAGAAAAGAGAAACATCTTCGTCAATCAAAATGCACAAGAATCTAATTCATTTTCAAAAACATGTATTAAAAAAAGTGTAGTTATTTGGATCATCTTTTAATGATTATTAAGGCATAAACTCACTTAAGGCACTTCCCCTAAAATTCTAGGAATTCGCACAGAGGACTGTAAATTTCATCAGAATTTATTAATTAATAGTAGACTTATGAAAAAAGCTCTAACATAATATTGATATAAAATCAATTGGTTAACTTTGAATAGAAAAGTTTATAACTTTACTGTATAGAAAAGTTTAAAACTTTACTAAAAGAGTACTTTGAATATTTTTCCACGAATATCGGTGACAGAACGGCGTTCCCCCGCATTACCGCTCCACTACACCCCTGGTTTAAAACTATATATGTATTTGCTTATACCTCAAATCTTATTGGTTCTATAAGAATAAAGATTTTTAAATTTAATAGTACTACAACTTTAAAATGAAAAGTTATTATGAGTCTCAAATAATTTCGAAGAAATGATGAAAATTTGAAAATCTCCCCTATGTAAAGAACACTCAAAGTCATGTTTATGAGAAAATGAAAATGACCATCTTGTTTATAATGATAAACGGTGTTTAGATATCAAATTTAATCAAAATCATTAAAGCTAATTTCGAGAGAATAGATTTATTCTCTTTTTCCCTTTCAATAAACTAGCCTTAAAGTCAGGTTTAGATATCTAATTCCAAAACCCCTCGGGGGGTTGGGATAGTGGGAGGCCTTATTTAAACCCCAGATACAAAGTTTTAGCCCAAACGGTAAAATGGTTTCGGTTCAAGCCCAAACCAAGTTAAAAACAGTTAGATTGCATTGCGGAAACAACTTTGTTTGTTTCAGGGGGCTATTAAACGTCTAAATTTTTAATAATCTCGATTTCGAAATATTGACGATCAAAATAGGATCTCTCCAAGGTGTCGAGACAAAGTAAATATTAGTTTACAAAGTTTAGTTACCCACAGCCGTTGCTTGCCGTTGGTTTGATCGACATGGATGGTGAGGTCTGAATCTCATCTTCGTGATCTAATTGATGATGGTTTTCCCATTAGATGTATAAATATACCTTTAACGGTTTTCCACAAGTATTTATCATTCTATTTTTCTCTTCTTTACTCCATGCAAATGCAGGTTCACTTCCTATTGGCTAACTTCTTCATCTCTACCCAATCAGATTAAGCCGTTAATAACCTATGTTCTGAACGTAGCAATAAAAAAGACTTGGTTTTGGATGGGTTATAATCAAATTATAATAATAATTTAATGATTTTAAATAGAAACATGGTTTGAAGAGCTTTATTTAATTCAGATATTTTTTTAGATCATAGATTACAATGTTTCTGTTGGTATGGTGTTCGAAAAATTTAACAGTAGGGCTTATTTGTAAAGTGAAGTAGGCGTACTGTACGTAAATAATATTTAATGAAATGCAATTTAAAAAATTGCAGTTTTTCTCAAACTTTGGCCACCTTTTTAAAACTCATTAATTTTTTTTAAAGAGATTTCTAATATTTTTTTTAACAGGCTATCACCTGCAACAACGTATAGTTTTCACTTTGGTTTTTCTATCTTCTGTACAATCAAATTGTTGTGCACTTATTACCCGCCTCGGTGGCGTAGTTGGCTAACGCGCTTCTCGTGTTGAGCTCGACCACCGAGGAAGGGGAGATCAAGGTTCGAATCTCGGTCGGGTGAACTGGGGGTGGTTTTTCCTAAATATTTTCCACTCTCCCTCCACGAAAATGCAGGTTCACTTCCTCTAATTCACCCTTCCCAATTCCTAATCCATTAGCGTAATTAGAACTTAAAGCATATAACCCGAACGGGTAGTAAGAAGCGGTGCTAAAAACTATGCCACTGAAAAAACAACAAAAAGAAATGGCTTTATTATTTTTAATATAGGGAAGAAAATATATTTTTATATATTTCTACAGTAATAAACAAACCAAATAAAAATGTCACTATAGACTGTAAATAATGATTTCCTAAGGTAACTCATAAACATTTTTTTTGACAGGCATTCGATCCCTTGTCCTTTGGACGTCAATCAACAAATTCCCGAGATTGCGTCTCAAAACTCGGCATCACTTCTTTGAGAGAATAACGTCGATAGCTTGTCTTTTGTTGAGTAGTAAGCAACAAAGTTGAAAGGAATAGGTTTGGTGGTCCTGGAAGGGGGGTGGGGTGTGGCTGCGTGTGGAATGTAAGGACACTCTGAAAGGGTGTAATATAGTGTGGTCGGGTCGGTGTGTCGACTGACATAACTACAGCAGCGCGCTTATGGTGGGGTGATAATACATGTAACTAACTACTTGAAAGATAGAGTTGCATAACCTCTAGATGTCCATCATAATCTTAACATTTTAAGGTAAACCTACACATGTCACGTGTACTTTCACAGATTAACACCCCAAAACGAAAATTAAAAAAATATCTGTTTGTATACTGACACACTTCTATAAAATAATGTGTTTATTGTATATTCTTATATATTTATCATTTCGATTATTATAATAGTTTTATATACTTAAAAAGAAAGAAAATAAAGTTATGAAGAGTCCTCAAATAATGATACCATGGTGTGCGAATTCATTATATTGGCCTTGTAGTAAAGTTTTGTTTCTTAAGTCTTATTACAATTTATCTCCACCCAACCACAGGTTAAATTGACCTTATTCATTTCCATTGCAATAGAGTATTTATAGAAATAGTACTTATTGATTCTAAGAAGTAAAGATTTGGAGAAGCACCTTTCCATTTTAGTTTGTGCTTTGGTGCTGTGATTCAACTATTGGTAAGGAAATCACATTGGTTAAGAGTTATATCCAGTCCACCTAATAACACACTATCCCAATCTTGAGCTAGCGCTATACAGCCCCCCTCACTACACCCCATCCCTATCTTGAGCTAGTTATATTCAGTCCATCTCATCACTCCCTGTACATATATTTATCTAGCACTATCCAGTCCACATCATTACACCCTATCTCTCTCTTGAACTAGTTCTATCCGGTCTACCTGATTACACCCTATCCCCTTATCTTGACTAGATATTGAAACTTATTTACATAGTCAACCGAATTTGTTTATAAATAGGTTATTAATATAATCTTAATGTCACTAGGGTGTACATGCTTGCATGATCTAGACTAGACTGCCAATGACAAGATCATGATTCTAATCTTATTCACGAGTATTGAGGTTGGTTTTTACTAAGTAATTTTCCATTCGTCTTCCACTGAAATGTAGGTGTATGCATTCCTTTAATACACCTTCCTCGTTCCTAAATAAATATTAGTGAAATTAGTACATGAGTAGTAAGATGTTGTGCTAATTTGAAACAAAATAATTCGTTGGTATAATTTTTAAAGAACCGTAACCTTATTACTAAACGAAAACAATAGAAACCTTTATTTTATTCAAATCAGAACTATAACCTTTAAAAGGTTTAAATAGAGAACAGATTTGAATGTAGGTTTGAATTACTGTTGATGCTAGTAAGTAGCATGTTCTTAGGGAGCACTCTCTCGCGGCTGGCTTTGCATCGAGCGCGCCGACCAAAAACCTACTGAAAGAAGGGGAATTGACGTGCTCCCCCACTCACAAACTACTACGTTCAGGCCACCAATCACTGAGCCAATACCTACCGCTTGTCCTGTCGGCTAGTCCAGCCCCCTAGTATGACATTTTCACTTCCAAAACCTCACTGTGAAATAAGAGGCTAGCTATATAGCGCTCTTAACTTTCTCCTTATGCCTGAGTGTTCTTTTAGTATCACTTTCAACAAAACTATCTTAACTATTTATATTTAGCTAGAAAGAAAAAAATTCCATACAATTTGACAATAACAATAAAAAAAACAAGTAAAAATTTACCAAATTTTTTACTCCCTTTGGTAACATGCTACAACACAAATAATCAATTATTGTACATATAAAATCACGAGAGCATATTTTGAGTTGATGGGCGCTTTAACTGTACTGTGTGTGTTAAATTTCGCTTACTTATTGTTAATACTACACGATATATAGTTTACAAAGTCTTAAATATATGTTTTACAAATTACCTTATTAATTGTAGGTTTGTAAAATATATATAAATATGAGTTTTATTTTATGCCACCTACTGGAATAGAAAATAGCTTATCCAATAATGTATAGGTAATAAATACAATTTACAAAATAAGTTTTAGAAAGTCGGAGGATCTAATATATTTAGTTATCCCTTTTTTGAAAATCTTTATTTACATATAAACTTTGACGTATTCAATAAATCTCTCCAAAATATTTAATCCTTTGCATTATTATTATTTTTGCTTAAGCTGGCTGGCTCAGCTCTGATCCAGGAGACTGAAGCTAAAATATTTGCAAAGTGATCGGAAGGTTTAATAATTATGAGTCTTTTATGTTATTTTTTAAGAGAATTCTACTCTAAAGTAGTATCTTAAATTTCAACTTCCTAATCTTGTGTTATTAGTTTGGTTAGAGTAACAAACAGCAGAATGGGTAAATCTACAAATTAAATCTAGTTACTTTTTGTAATCATACTATTTAAGAAATGTAGGGTTGCTTGTATTTGTCTTTTTAATAATATAGATATTGTTTACTAGTATTTAGAAATGTTGTATAATACAATATATGTATGCACTAGTATATAAAATTGGTTTAGTCATAGTTCATTTATGAGATTATGCTGTTAATTGAAACAAGCAAAAAAAAAATTCTAATCATCATTTCAAACCTATCTTTCTAGCTTGATCTTTTACATGTTATGAGGTTGGAAATATATTTTGAAACGGTTACGGTCGTCTCTGTTTATATATTTCAATTAAATATATACAATTGAAAACTGAGACCTGTACACGGGAATCGATCCCATTACCTTTGGCTCACCATTCCTATACTCGCCGATCTATCCAAGAACCATCTTGTGATAAGGGTCATTATTCTCTAATTGTCTAAATCAGTTTATATAATAGATTTTAAGCCAAAGGTCATGGTTAATATTTTCATTTACTAGTGTAATTTTTCAACATTGTTTCATTTATTTAACAGCTATAATTGGTATACTACTGCATAGGTTCAAGGGGCAACACTTGTTCGAGGGGTGAATGGTATAATGCGCCTCTTTCGTATTAAATCAGACAGACGATGACGGGGATATTGGGGTTTGAAACCCAGTCAGATGTACTGAATATAGTTTTTTTTACTAAAATCATTCTTCTTTCTACCTACCCGCAAATGTTTGTAAACTAACCCTAAATTAAACCTTCCTCCTCCCCAACAAATTAACTTGTTTAGTACATATGCGTAAACCCCAAATTTGTAGTTATACGTTGTGACACACACACACACACACACACAAATAAAGAAAACTTCCTTGACAACAAACCAAAAGGCATTTTAATTTCTTTAATAAATAGTTTTGTAAAAATCATAAAAATGAACATTTGATAAAATGTGTACCTATGATCCACAATCAATTGGAAGCTAAC
Organism: Timema shepardi; assembly: GCA_902151425.1. NCBI lineage: Eukaryota > Metazoa > Arthropoda > Insecta > Phasmatodea > Timematidae > Timema > Timema shepardi. The sequence goes on along the minus strand of CABFVX010003480.1, from coordinate 7,422 downwards.
AAAACATAAAAATAATAGTTTGGTTCTATTTCAATCAATAGGTATTGATATTAAAAACACATTAATACCGTGTTTAATAATATTAGTTACTTATTTATATTATTTTAATTATATTATTCAAGTTTTTATACTTTTCCTATTCCTTGGATTTATTTTTCTAAGAAACGGATATATGCCAACTAAAGATCCTTAAAATATTAAATGTAATTTAAATCTAGATTTTTTTTAATAAAATTTTAATTGTTTAAAGTTGCCTCAAAATCTCGGATAAATAGTTGAAATACATGATTGTTTTTAAAACGTAAACAAAAACACAATTTAATTAAACTCTTTAGGAACATCTAAAGTTAATATAACGATTTTAAAAAATATAATTTTTAATTCGAATTTAAAATACTTATCTCTATATATAATATGTATCCTAAATATAGTTCAATTATATCCTAAAACAATAAGTAAAAACTAAAAAATGCAAGAAACTGTGTAAAAACACTTTTTCTTATCATCAGGCAACTTAAAAGATGTGTATATTTATATATAAATGCATACAAATATATACATAACAGAAAAAAAGACTTTAAACAAAAATGGTTTGTTTTTGAAGGAGAAGTAAGGATGTTAGGTGGGTATGACCTTGGGTGGCGTTGCTAGGGTTACGTAAAGGTCACGTTGATTTTTTTTTAATGAGTCTCCCTATTTTTTATTACATAATCCTGTAGATCACGTGGTGACATTCTAAAATGGTTGTTTTAAGCTTTTTAAAGTAAAATCTATCACGAGAAATGAGCCACACAAGTTTCTGTGTCGCCGGCACCTGGAGTGTCATTAGAATTTGCCTATTCAAACATAGCTCTGAAAGGTGCAAGTGTTGTTGTGCTGTATGCTCGCACACGTGTATTTGCCCACGTTTATCTGTTAAATAATTATTGAGAAAAACACTTTTTTAATTTTAAGCTTAAACGATGGTTTCTAAATATTCTACATTTTGAGCTAAACGATAATATAATCTATTTACAAACTCACTTCTGGCTTTTCGTAGGGTTGATTTTGTAATACGTCTACATGCCATTGATATCCAATTTTTTAATTCCTCGATATTTTCTGGTTTAGTCCCCTCCAGGACCGAATTTACTACCTTGCTGTCTGTAGGCCCTCGAAGAAATGCCACCTCCCCACCCACCCACCCACCCTTCCACCTTTCCCAAAGATCTTTAATTCGTAACAAATATAAGCAATTCACCAGGATCATTCGTATTCATAAACCTTTGTAAATGTTTGTTTGTTGGTCACCAAGCTTTCCGTCTCCCTTTCTATTTTAATCGTCCCTTCCCTATTCTAATCAGCAGGCGAACTTAAAGGAAATAATAGAAATCATATAATTTGTCCCTAACCATATATACTTGTGTCCATTTACTGGCGTGTTCTTGGAGTGCCGTATTCATATTATCACTAAATAAGTGTCTTGTTTTGTTTTGGCTTCCTCCTATGGAAAACGAGTGCATTCCCTTTGTAGTCTTTAAGAAGAAGGGTGAGAGAAATCTCTAAAGTCACACGGACTGTGGTCAAGCAACTATTAGCCAGCCACCAACACATGGAATGCGGGCCCTCTGTTCCTCTCTTGACCAATCTCGACAGCCCCCATGCTACTTGTCAAGGGTACACATTTATCACTGTTCTCTAGCAGCAACATAAAGTGTTCCCCATCCCTCCTTTCCTACTCCCACTGCCACTTCTTTTGTTAGGCTGCTACTGGTACGTATGGCTTGATAACAATATTGTATTTTTCATTTAAAACGCAAATATTATTAATATTTGAAATTTAATTTTTTCTTCATTTTATAAGGGTTAGTGTAATTTTACTTTCCACTCACATTGGTGGATACGTGAGCTAATCGTCATTCTTATTTAGTGTGTGTTTGACAACAATTTGTATTTGTAATAATAAAATGAATAGACCAGATTAATAAATATATATTATACCAAAAGCAGAATTCATAGTTAAAATTATAAACACAAAGTTGTCATGTTTTATAACCCAGAAGAATCACACCACTCCATATTTAAAGGTTGATAATGGCATTAAATGTCGAAAGATCTTTTTCATCACTGAAATGTATATGTGGACAAAATAACTGACAGTACTAGTTTGTTTATTTAATTTTCACCATTTTATAAACATTTTAAAAACTAAGGTTTTCGATTTTCTTAAATGTGACTTGTCTTTAGTAACCTTTAAATTTTATAAACATTTTAATCAAGATTTGACTATCTACTTTTTATAAGATTTACGATAACATTGTTTTATGATTTTAATTAAAATTCTTCCGTGGTTTCAATATGTATTTATTAATTTGGTCCATTAAGTGTATTATGCCATATTGTGCTTTTATTTGTAAGTTAATTATTGTCAAACATAATGAATTGAACAGTGCCTCAGGACAATGACCAAAATGTTAGCTATAATCATTTATGGTTTGTTTAAGACAGAGAGGACAGAGTTTTAATTACAACCGGATGTTCTCAGGGATTTTTCCTAAATAGTTTACTAATCTCTATCTGTGCAAATGGGAGTAAATTTATTCTAAAAGTCTACCTTAATTGTCCCTAGATATAAGTGTGATGAATGGTAGTTGTCGGTGAAAAGTAAAATCTTCCAATATAATGAATGATTAGTTGCATCGGTGGACACTATGCCTAAGGTGTCATTTTTATTTTACCAGATTCTCTTATAGTCCATTTAGGTTGTACACGTTTATATTAGTTCTGCTAGTGAGGTAGGGATGAGGTAGGTCTAAATTTAGAGGGAACAAACCAAAATTAAAGTAAAAAAAATTGGAAAATGTTTTATTAACACCTTTAGTGAACACAGATAGGCACTAATCTATAGCTTGCCTATCACTAACAAACCAGATTAAATGAGCATTAAGTTTAGGGCCAGTTTCATAGTCAAATTTAGTACGCCTCGAGTGCGGCGCTACACTAAGTGCATGTCGACACCTACCTAAACCAGAATGGAATGGGCCAGTTTCCTATGCGAGAACGGCCCATTCCATCCGAGTTTAGGTAGGTGTCGTCATGTACTTAGTGTAGCGCCGCACTTGAGGCGTACTAAATTTGACTATGAAACTGGGCCTTAGACTACGCGCCTACCAATGCGTGTAAAAGCAGGGGAGGTTAAGGTTTTTTAGCACCACGACTTACAGCCCGTTCGGGCTGTATACTGATTACGCTATTGAGCTATGAATGAGGAAGGTTGAATTCAGAGGAAGTGTATCCGCATTTGCGTGAAGAGGGCGTTTTAGGGAAATCCACCCTCAGTACACTCAACCCGGATCAAACCCTTATCTCCTTATAATCATCAGTCTAGTCTAGTGCCAGAGTGGTGCCTTAGACTATACGGCCCTCGAAGCGGGAAGGTTAATGTTTGAAACCCGACTGGACACAATTGGTGTTTTTCCATTTACACTTCATAAACCAATCAAAACTACAGTTAAGATAATCCTAGTCATTAAGTATTATGTGTATTTTCAATTCTATCTTTACCTCTAGTATCTGGTCATACAGCCGGGCTGCACACATTTTAGTAATGCTGTTGAGAAAGGGGCTGTTAAGAGGGAAGTAAGAGGAAATGTATTGACATTGGCATGGTTATGAAGCGAGAGGAAATTTATTAAAAGCCGCTCCAAGTACACATAGTCAAGATTCAAACACAGACCTCCACGCTTTAAAATAATCCACCCCAGACGAGCTTTAACCTTAGTTCACGTTTCCACCAATGCGGGTTTAATTGAGACTGCCTTTAGAATAGTTCATCGCTTTGTAATATCTGACCATTATACTGTCTTATTATTCATAATTATGATGGTATGACTTATAAAAAGTGAAGAATATATAATAGTATGTGGTGATTATGAGTTCATTGATATTCATCAATTATTTGAAAATTTAGAAATAAGACGCACACAAAGAATTCTCTAATGCTTAAATACTAAAATTAAAACATTCTTAAAATGTTAAGCTAATCTGTTGCCAAAATTGTATTTATTTAAGCTAATGGATTCATACTTGATAAATCAGTGAAAACCTACCCGCATCACGGAACATGAAGCCTAAACGTCAAGCTCATCCAGTATAAATTTAGCACCGCGTCTTACTACCGGTTCAGGTTATAAGCTTTTGAGCTACATACGATAATAGTTTTAAGGACGAGGAAGGCAATATTTATATTAGGTGTGACCATATTTGCGGGGAGAACGAATAGAAAGCAATTTTGTAAAAACCAACATCAGTACACCCGTCGAAGACTCGAACATCAATCGCCCCATAATTGGCAGTCTATTATATGTCTATAATAGCGTCTTATACCATGCGGCCACCGAAGTTGGTACTAGTCTTTCTAGTCTGTAATGTGAAGTTTATTGTAAGAAAGAATCCTTACTCAGGTTGGTTTATCAAATATCATTGCCTACTTTCCTTCAAAATAACGATATTTTCCTTTAGCATGTCATAATTTTCATTTCAAATCAATTAGTGATATAAGTTGTGGATAGGCCAGACGGGTAGTAGGTCTTATTTTATATTTATATATATATATAATATAAATATTATATACATATTATATTATATTTTAAATGTATAATATAAATATTATATTTTAAATGTGTAATATAAATATTATATATAATATAATTACTATACATAATATATATAATAATATAATATATAGAAATATAGAAATGGTCCATAAGTGAAGGTAAATAATTAAAATTCGACATGTAGCTAAATGTACGACTTCCAATAAATTAACATATCTTAAAATTTTGGATTAAAAGTTAGGCTGGGTGAAATGAGGACGAAAGGGTTCAAAACTTTCAAAACTAATAGAAAAACTTACAAGTGTAACAAAAAAATATGAACTTCGCAGGAGTATATAGGGATTTCCTCATATAAACATAAAAAACTAAAAATTTGAAATTTAAAAATTAAAGATGGAGCTCTGGAAATTTGGGAAAATCAGGGATCTATGTAAATAAAATTCATATTAGGGAAGGTAAATAATTGAAATTTGACCTGCAGGCAAAAGTACCACTAAAAATAATCAAACCGTTTTCTAAATTTAATATTTCAAATTAAGAGTTGGTTAAATGTGGAAAGAGTTGTAGGGAGGTTTAAAGCATTTAAAACTATTAGAAAAATGTCAAATTAAAATTGGTGGTATGAAACATAAATTTGGCAGGAAGTGTAAGGTAATATCCCTAATAAAATAAAGAGTGTTAGTTTAAAGTTTCAAAATGGGATTTTGAAAAAAGGGGAGATATCATCTTATCTGTGAACTTGGGGGTATTCGGGAGTCTAAATATAAAAACTTGCTTCTAGGGAAGGTAAATAATGGAAATTTGATAGGCAGATAGAGGCACGACTCAAAATAATCAAACAGGTCTTAAAATTCTAGAATTCGTAGTTGGAGAGGGTGAAATGGGGAAGGGGATGTTCAAAAGTTTAAAAACTAATATAAAGAACTGACAAGGGTGGTATAAAATTTTAACTCGACTGGAAACTTGGTAGGCTATTGGAGGGATTGCCTCATATAACCAGTAAAATACGAAAAATGGAACGTTTCAAAATATGTCACTGGGAATTTGGAGTAATTAGTGGGTCTAAAAATATAAAATGTTATCAATCAATCAAATCCTTTTAAAATGAGATATTTCAATTTTGAAGATGGATAAATTGTTAAGGGGGCTTAAAAATTTTCTAAACAAATAGAATAAAAAATTATAAAGGGAGTATGAATCTTAAACTCATCATGAAGTTCTGTAGGATGGTAGACACACTTCTTGACGTTACCAGAAAAATTTTTAAATATGAAATTTCAAAATGGGGTACTGGGAATATCGGGTATTGGGATGTCTAAATCTTGAAAAAACCTTCTAGGGAAGGTATAAAATTTAAATTTGGCATGCAGGTAAGTAATAAAAAATGTTTAGAAATTTGAGATTTCAAAGTTGTAGTTAATGAAATGGTGTTTGTGTGTGGGGGGGAGTTCAAAACTTAAAAAACTATAAGAAAACAACAACTTAAGAGGGCAAATAAAGCCTAATCTTATCAGGAAGGCGGAATTTTAAAATTTGGTTTATTTCCAATGGTCTGCCTTGGTTGACCAACATGTCAAAATATCAAATAGAACAAATGGGGCACAATAGAGCAAAATTAATAAAAAGTAAACCAAAAATACTAGAATTTTTAAAAGAACAAAATAAAAATTTATAAATAAATTAGCAAGTGGTAAAATGTCTTAAAAAGAATTAAGAGGCTAGAAGAGTTAAAAGAGTAAAAAGGGAAAACATAGTAAAATTGGTTAAAATGGTAAAAATTATAATATGATGTAAAGGGGTTAAGAGGTTAGAAAATGGTAATTGATGTAAAAAGGGTAGAAATATTAAAAAGCACCCAAGTTAAAAAGGGCAAAGAGGATACTATTTTAATATAAAGATGGTAAAAGATTATAAATGATAGAGAAAATAAAATATAATCTTCAAAGAAATTTCAGCTTTTAAAACATATTCAGATTACGTCTCTATTTTGAAATTTTGTATTAGTCAGCCTACTTTTGAATTTTGTTTCACATTTTAAACCAATACATTACTTATATTTTAAAATTATTTATAATTTAGTTACTATTTCCAGTTTATAATTTTAGGCTATATACTAAAAATAACAACACTACGTTATATATTAAGCTAAGTCTTGAATTTGGTCCAAATGAGAAAAGTAGATCGATGTTTTATTATAACATTCTATCGCGTTTTGAACAACAAAGGAATGGACTCTACGTGTTCTAGGTCAGGTAAAATAACCTTGGCACGTGTGTAACGTGATCAGATTATCCAATAAGGGTTGTTTCTCTATTTACTTTGAAATAGTATTACCTTGAAAAGCATCTCAGGTTGCTAGGTGTAACGTAAGTTGAATAATCCCATATCGCCTGGAGTTCCTTATATATTTGTTAGAAATAAGTTTACTTGTTTGGTTAAAGGTGGTGTCGAAGGTAACATAAGGTTGAGTTAAATATTTTTGCAGTTTTATAACAGAAAATCTTCTTGGATAAAATTAATGAAATATTGCGTAAGTAACTATAGTTAGATTAATCCATTTAAATCAATACATTGTTATCGCGATAGTTCTTGAATATTTATCTGAACAATTTGAAATTTGAACATAAATTTTAAAATATAGAAAAAGGTACTATTCAAACTATGTAACGCTCATTTGTAGAAAATTAAACTCAGCTCATCTTCTGAAGTAATATCTAATATATTTTGGCTGTAAAGTATTTTTGTCATCATACTAATATTATAAAGAGGAAAGATTTGATTTTTTGTTTGTTTGAAATGAATAGGCTCCGAAACTACTGGACCGATT
>CABFVX010003479.1:32441-84940 GCA_902151425.1 Timema shepardi | reverse complement strand
ACACACATTTTGTAATTTGAATCAAATATCCAAAGCTATTATTTATGCTTTTTAGTGAGGATTCCCTCCATCTAGGTATCATATTCTTAAAATTTAAAAATGACACTTGGACACAGGAATCGAACTTGAGACCTTTGACTTAGTACACCAATGCTCTTACCACAGAGCTATCTAGGATTCATCCTGTGCCCACGGTCATTCTTCACTCATATTTTAAGGCTGAGTCTATGATGAACGTGTAATTTGTTTACAGGAATAACCATTATTTTTTATGCAATTTATAAATTAATGAACAATTATTGACATAGAGGTGTAAATTAATGGTGTGAAAGAGTAACCTAACAATAAATACTTTTGTTGTAAATTGAATTTAAATTTATTGTACTAAACAGATAAGATTTTATGAAAAACTTAATTGAAATCATAAAGAAAAATAAGTATTTTTAGTGAATACATCCATAATTTCAAATAATTTGACCAAGTTGGCTAAGTTTGACATTTTAAAAGTAGTAGTGCAAAGTGTTCAAGGTTCCTGAGAACAAAAAAATATTTAAGTGACAATGCCAATTTTTCAACTAAATTTGTTATACACATCATATTCTTAGGGTATTTTTAGCACCGCATCTTACTACCCATTCAAGTTATGCCTGTACGCTTGTGTACTAATTATGCTAATGGGTTAGGGATTAGGAAGGTTGAATTTATAAATGTACCCGCATTTTCGTAGAGAGAGAGAGTGGGAAACGATTTAGGAAATATCACCCTTAGTACACCCGACCAGGATCGAACCACGATCTCAGTTGTCATTGGCAGTCTAGTCTATTGTGATAAAGGCAACTTAGACCATGTGGCCACAAGAGCAGGTTAAGGTAAAATTAATATAGGAATAGGTCTATCAATACCCTGATTCTGGTAGGGAGAACAGTTTAGTAAAATACAAACATATTTTTTGGGGGTCAACATTGATTACATTTTACTGCCAGTAATTATTAATATTATTTTATAGGGATTGATAATATCTAACAAAAGTTGATGATTTAACATACGAAAGTAGTTTAACTAACGTTTGTGACTGTCATTTTCTGTTCTTTCAACCAGAATTCTACCATACTTGGTTCCTGCGGCTCCTATTAACTGGGCCAAAGGTTTTCAAAATTTTTACAATTACAGTGGAAATTTAAACCAAACTTTGTGCACATGTATTAAGCCTACTTAATTAGGGTAACATATAATCTAGTTTATTTAGTACTTATTATGTAGGTAACTGGCTCAAGGGTATCTGAATTTAAAAAAAAAATCAAATAATATTTGTGGTTAAATATAGGTCAAACATAGTGTAGATCTACTGTATCAAGCAACACTTATGAAGATGGTTAAAGAAGTGTGACAGTAAATAAATGAAAATTTAGTTTGGAATATTTTTTAAAACATATCCAAGATAGGCCTACCTATATTTTAAAATTTTGAAAAATAATTAATTTTGACAAAATCAGATTTCGGTGGGGCCTACTTTAAAAGGTGTTTTAAAGTAGAGTACATACTAATTTCAGGACTCATAAAACATAAAAATATAAGTTTAGTACATACATTACTCCTATTGAAGGGAGACTATAAATAAAACAGACCAAGAATTATTCACATAGGCCCTATAGTAAAGAATTTATTAGAGAAACAATTTGCTATTTGTAATCTGCCATTATCTTATTGCTTTGTCAAAATATAATTATTTAACTTAACCTTGCAAATATTATTATTTAGCCTACTGTAATCATGAACACAGGCATATAAAATAATTTATTAACTTACCACAGTAGATTTGACAGACTCAAGAGGCAGAAAATGAATTACAAGATAGGCCTAACTAGCATACAGTGAACTAAAATAAGTTTAATGTGAACTGTAGGCCTAAATAAAATAACACAAACTTATGCTGGCCTACCTGATTAATAAAAAAAGAAATCAGGCTTTCATATTAAACATTTATTTTAATTTTTTTTAGCTCAAATAACTTAATTTTGCTTAATATAAATTTGAAATACTGTAGTTCAAAACCAAATAACTTAATAGGTAATAGTAAAAAAAACATTAGCATATAAAAATATGTAGGGCCTAGAACTATTTAATTTTTGTTGTTGCATACTGTAAGAGTGAACAGCACAACCATGTGAAAAAATCAAACACTTTGAATATGTACTGGTACTGATACAAGAACATTTTGTGAATAAAGCAGAGTTGATACTTTTCAAAAAAGTATATCAGCAAGTTGAGATATATGTATAAAAAAATCTTTTAAAACTCAAGAGGCCTGCTTGTGTAGACCCTCTAACTTTGTAGTGAATGTGGTAAAAGCCTAAATAAATTAAAAATACTACCAGAAATTATATTAGGTATCAAAATAACCCTGAAAATAAAGCCCCCAATTTGGAGTAAACTCGGTATAAGCCAACATTCAGAGCTCATTAAGACATCGTTAAAATATAATTAGTATTTTCCTACAGGCCATATTAATTTGGTGCAAGAGTGTCTAAAGTTTAAGAAAAAGAATATAGTTTTATTGAAATTTTGGATATCCAAAGTATAAATCCCCTTAGGACGTTATTATTATAGGCCGAAATTATTTATTATCCAGTCTTATAATCTATTAAAACATAATGTGCCTAGTAATTTAATAATATGAGCAGGGAAAAGGATTATGGCTAATTGATTGCAATGGTTAAACTAGTATAGCTAATGGGATTCTTTTGAAATTTAATTGTTTGGTGGAAGCGTGTTAATTTTAGATCCTAGGCACAATACTAAAGGTGTCATACAAGCAGAGTTTGAGCAAATTATCGGATAATTGACTTTAGATTGTTTTTAATATTAATATATTTTAATTGATACAAACTGTAGCATTTTTTTAGCTTTAAATTGATTGTATTAAATATCATAGTTGTCAAATGTACAAAAAAAAGTGATAGTTATTTGTTTTATAAAATGTAACTACAATTTTTAAAAACATAAACTTAGATTATTTCAAATGTGTTCAATTGAAAGGAGCGTGAAATACTACTTTTGCTCCAATGGCCTTTAGCCTATGTCCTAATAAAAGTTCAAAAACCTCTTAGAGTAGGCTTAATCTGCCAACTTAGATTACAAAAAATTAAAACACCACTCTTAACTCGAAAACTAAGAATTATCTGTTAGTACTTTGGTAAATAATACCCATCTCAAAAAACAAAAACAAAAAACAAGTGAGTAATTGAGAACTCTCACCTCCGTTTATCCCTAGGTTTCGAAGATTTACTCTCCATAATCCTATTTCGACAGATGGCAACTCTTCACAAAGTTGAAATAAAAGAATTCTTCACTCAAATATAAGAATAATAACTTGACACACGTATTTCAATTTAAAACAAAATTTGTATTGACTTCAGTAATGAGTCGAGCTCTCAATGCTTACATTAAATTAATATAGAACATGGCTGAACAGCAACAGCTGACGTCAAACAATCCAAAGATGATTTTAAAAAGGTCATGTCGCTTATTAATTTAATTCAATTTTATTAAAATTAAAATAAATCTAAAATAAACCAAATTAAATTACGTTAAACTTTTTGATATTTTTTCAGTGCATTAAAATCTTGTGATTTAACTAAAAACCGTAATATAAATCTTATAAATTTTTTTTTGCCTAATACTAGACCATCAATGTATCAACTTTGCTTAGTACTGCATTCTAGCGAATAGTAACTAAACTAATTCTAAGCTGTCAGAGATGTTCTACGTGGTGTAAACTTTAAATACATCCAAAGTAAAAAATCCAGTAAATTTGCTAATAGGACTTTGTGAATGAAGTGTTTACTACTTAATCTATGATTTTTACGATCTCGTTTATCATTTAGAGGATATTAAAGGATGTGTATTTTCCAGCAACCTCTACAGTATAAAAATGCTGGACAAACATCTGTGGCCTAAATTTGTCTAGCTGTCGTCCATACCCTAATGTGTGAGAGAGAAATGTGCTTTAGGGAATCTCCTTTTCTCTTTTGCACATAGGGTTGATGTGTTATTTTGACACATCACAGTTGTATACGAATTCTCCAATAAATAATCGTTTATTCTGTTTTTTATTTTCTGCTAATTTTTGTTATGTAAAAAATAGAGTTTATATTATTTGACAAAAGGATATAGTTTTTATACATGCTCAACCAGTAGCTGAGCGAGCATAAAGTTTGCAGTCACAAGTAAGTACTGCTGTGATTTCCCTATAGATTTATGTAAGCAAGTATTACATTATAAAATATTTCTTGTACAATACTATCCGTTGATCTTTTATTTTTTACGAAGATTACTAAATTAAAGCTTATCGAAAAGTTCCAAACATTTGTGCTAAATATGATTTTGTTGGCAATACCTCGTTTTGGTAATTTATATTAAAATCTAGCCTTTGTATCACTAATCTTTGACTTTATCAGCATAGAGTGATGAAAGTTGGTACGTTTATTTTCAATATTTTACATGTTTGTAATTTGTTTAAAAGCTTATATATATTTTTTGTTTTAAATAGCATTTACCTATATTTTTCTGCTTGTGATGTCCGAGTATTACTACATAGATGTTTCATTGTTAGTACATTGATTTACACATTTTTTTTAATCATCATTCCTAACTGTAGGTAGGCTTAATATAATATTAATTTAGCCTTACTCCCTTAGTAATTAATTAATTTAATATTAGGAAATGACTAGGGATTAATCTTAACAACTGTATAAACAAATTTATAAAACCTTGCATTTTACTCACATAATATGTTGCCTGAAAAGAGACCTTATCTTCCCAAAGACCAAAACTGAATTTTTATTTTCGTCTTGTAGAGGATTGCATTGGTGATTTTAGATTTTCTTTATCTAAAAAAATAAAAATCTTAAACTTAACGCTTACCCCGTTTTGAGAAAATTGCAATTAAAGTTGTACTATATTGTACTAACAACATATCACGCAACTATTTCAGCATAGAATATGTTCTCATTTTTTCAGAATTTTGTGCTGAATCCAGCCTTTGTATTTAAATTCTTCAGCCTTTGTATTTAAATTCTTCAATAACTTCTGGTTTTTAAACTATAAAACAAAAACTTAAAAAAAGGGAACTAAAAAGAATCCTTCATTGATTGAAGATAGTCGGTGACCTGGTGGTCTAGGGGTATGGTGTCAGACTTCTGTGCTGGCGGCCGGGGTTCAATCCTCGGTACCGGCACAGATTTATCTGATTACCAAACCCTTCCTTCACCTCTGACAAGACATTTTGTTAATGTGGGGAATGCCAGGCCTCCACCGTGGTTCGGATTCCATGTTAAACTGTAGGTCCTTCATTTCATCTCATAATCACCCTACCATTACACATTAGCATAAGTGCCTATAACCCGAACGGGTAGTAAGACGCGGTGCTAATAATAATAATAATAAATTATAGTAAATTCAAAATTTATATAAAAATCATGGCAGGCCGAACATTTGGCATTTAATTGTGTTTTGCTATTCTTTCTCAATGTCAATTTTTAAGGGTCCTGTAGCAGATGTTTTCTTGGGATTTCTCTTCATTTTTCTTCCTTTGGGGTGTTTGTGTCTGGTTCAGTTCATTTATTGGTTCCTTCTGGTCTTCTGGAGGTCCAAAGTCACATAAAACACATCTGATCTTCCTATGGGCTAAACAGGTGGATTTTCTCGAAAATATATTGCTTTCTCTCATTGGATAGGCCTTCTGGCACTATCAATGTTGCAGATTCACTCAAAGGATCAATATCAGTTGATATAACATTTGTGGTCTTGGGTCCCTCAGTAACTTTCTGGGAAATAAATAACCTTTCCCTTATCTTCAGATGTTAATGTAAGATGGCCATAGGATGTTATATTGGCAATTATATTCCAACCTTTTCTATAAACTGAGTTTACCAATCATATATTGGTACCAGCACCTCCTTGTTCATTACCCATTAGTATTGGCGTGTTCAAGTTTGAGATTGTAATTGAATTAGTAGCAATGTTAGCAATACCAAGTGAACTAACTTTTTTGGTTCTAACCTTTTTTTATCAAACAACCTGAAGGACCAATCACATGCAAAGTTAACATGGCCTAGCACTACAGGTAAAAATGATATGAATTTGTTTTCATTCAACCCGTTTAAAATTCTCCAATTCAAGTATCCATTAATAATTTGTTTTTATTCTGGATCCCATAGTTGTCTGCATGCAAAAACATGTAAACTGTAATTACTTTCAAAAACATTGATTTTGTTGTTAGGTAAAGTGACAAACATCCTCCATAAGAATGTTTAGGAGAAGATAAGATCCTTTTGTAGCGAGTGCAATGTTCCAGGAAAATAGCTTTATATGCTAACTAGCATGTAAAATATCAAATATAAACTATTTTTAGTTGCTCAGAAAGATGCTAGGAAGTGTTTGCGGTAATAGTTCAAAAACACAATATTTTGACCCAACTAACTTAAATTGGCTCTTTTGAACATTTTGCTCATGGAAGATAAGGTCACTATTCACACATCCCAAAACATATAAGGAAAAAACCACACTTTGTGCATCTGTCTTTGTTGAAGCTGTATTCAAAAGTTCTACTCATGTGTTTTTGTAGCATGGTTTTCTCATTAGTTGTATAATATATAAGAACATCTATAAGTGTAGACTCGTCAACAACTGTACCGATAATGTCTTTTTTTTTTCTCTTTTTCTATTGTGGTTGCATCCTAATTCTCTAATTATGTGCTGTCACCCTGATATGTACCCTTGCCATTTGTATTGGTAATTATGTGACCAAGTGTAGATCAGTTTTAATTGTTACTAAGGATGCCGATGCACCCTTCACATGCCCTCGATCCCAAGGATGGAAGCAATATGTCATCGACCCACCCTTGGTGCAGTGTTTGACTGGCAATTTTATTATTTGCTTTACGTCTGCTAGATCTCAGAACTTTATGTTGCCCTTCATTTTAAATTATACACAATGCTAAAGCAGAATCTTTTTATAATATTAAAATATCAATACCATCTTCGTTGACTACATGGTCTAAGCCTTCACTCCTGTCTTAGACTAGACTGTCAATAACAGGGAGATCAGCGTTTGAATCCAAATTGGGTGTACTAGGAGTGGTTTTTCAAAAAATTGTTTTCCACCCTTACTTTATACAAATGTGGTTAAACTTCTTCTAAATTCAACCTTCTTCATCCTCATTAGTGTAATCCATATGCGTATAACCTAAATACAGTAAGATGCAGTGGTAAAAAAAAGAAGATGAAAAGGTTATTTTGAAAAGTTGATTAATCAACATAAACATGCCATTTTTATATCAACAAAAGTAGCAAATTCTTTACTAGAATACTTTAATTGTCATAAAACAATGAGAAAAGAGTCGATGCAAACAATAAAATAGTGACTATATTAAATGGTGTAGGATATTGAATATTTATTTTAAATAGGTTTGATAGATGGCGTTTTGCATAGTTTCTAAAATCATTTACAATAGATAGTAGCACTGCAATACCAAGGATATAGCAAGCCTCGTTGTTGAAATGGCTGATAAACTGTTTGATAGGAAGTGTGTAGAGAGAGTGACTCCATCAAGTCTCTAAATTAAGGATCATCGAGACTTTAAATAAAGCCCCAGTCTACAACTAGTCACAACCGTAATATTGTCTTTCTACAATAGCTTACACAGTTGGAAGGAGAAGAACATTGTCCATCTCTTGGACTTATGTAGTTGCTTTGGCTTCTATTTTAACCATTCAGAAACAACTATAGGTGCACTACGGTATTTAACTAAATTTAGCTATTTGGTCAAAGATAAAATTCAGGAAAATACATAGTAAAAGTTATTACATTTTAAATTCTTTAATAAGAGTAACCTACTTTGGTGACCGAATGGTCTTAGGCGTCACTCTGTCATTAGACTGAATTGCTGATGATGGGGAGATCAAGGTTCATATCTCAGTCAGGTGTACTGAGGGTGGTTTTTCCAACATGGTTTTTCACTCTTCCTTTGCACAAATTCGAGTGCACTTCCTCATCCCTAAAACTATTAATAGTGTAATTAGTACACAAGCATATATTGAACATTTAGTAAGACGCAATGCTAAAATAGAAATAAAAGAAAAAGAGTTATTTTTTAATATATTAATTTGATTCTATTTACTCATGTTTGTAAAACTTTATTATGACTTTGATGATGGAGTCATTGTTTGAATTGGTGTTTACAGACATTTTATTATATTCTTTCTTTGTTTAGGCAGAAAACAATTACAGCACATCTTGTGAGTGTGCATTCGACGAGTGTGTGTTTGGTTGTGAACTGGGCATTAGACCACCTAATGTTATAATTTAGCTATATAAGTAAGGCAAAACTAAGCACAGTTTCTAAGATTGTTGGATGGTACTTAGCACTACACCGCTAGGTAATGTTAGCCTAACTTTTTGGATGAAGTTGCTGTGACTATTCCTATTTTTGGATATAAAGAAAATTTATTTAAATGAGAGACTACATGCAGGAGATTATAGTTCCAAGCATTTTTCTTAACTTTTGAATATATGAATTTCTTATATTTTCAGAGAATTGTCTAGAAAGCAAGCAGACACTATAACTGCTGCATATTTCAAGAACCATGTTTTAGGAGCTTTAAGGACTTTATTTGGTGGGGTAAGCAGTGCTGCTAACATAAACGTATTTTATTTAGTTTCTATGACCTCAACAGTTGTTAAATATCTGTCAAGGGTGTCTTTAAATTTCACAAAAACTTTTTCTCTTCGTTTAAAAAAGGTATTTTCTTGACAGATTTGATAGATTTTCAACAGCTGTTGATATCACTGTATGAAGGAAATTAAACTATAGATATGTTTTTATAAAAGCAACATTTGATTTACAATTACCAAAAAAAGTTTTGCTTTAAAAACTGCAAAAAACACTGACCTTTTCTTGCATTCCCTGCATCCCCACCTTAATAAGTATATTTTAAGAAAGTATCTCAATTTCCTATGGATGTCTTGTAATTAACTTAATTTGAAAAGTTTTAAAAACAAATATAAAGGAAATATATCACTATGCTGAACTTAACATTCAAGATTAGTCATTATGTGTCATATGTTAATATTGGTCAATATTATAATGCGTAGGTAAAGTCAATTGAGAAATTACGTTCTAATTCATTGTGAATCACAGCCTTATATTTTGCATTTGTGATTTCAGGGTAAACCTAACAACTGTACCTTTAAGGCAATTTTTTTTTCTCTAAAAAGCTTGAAAATACACAAAATTTATGCTAGCACTAGACTCACAAAAATGAGTTAAATACATTGATACTAAATTCCAGATTATTAATAAACTTTAAATGAATTATTAAAAACCAAACCAGTCTGTCACCAGAACAAATATCATTGAAAAACTAGTAAAATTGCACGACCCAAGTTTTACATTTATTCTAGAGCCAATTAATGCATAATTATCTTATGCAGTGACCTCACTTCACTCTCATTCACAACAGGTGAATATCTTGAAAATGGTTAATCTTTTATTATCCAAACATAAACACTCTTTAAACATCCACTGACAATTTTACATCCAGCAAACTCACACAAGGATACATTAGAACTGAAAACGTAGTACGATCTAAGCACACACATCAACCAGAATTCATCCTTCAGAAGTCACATATTAAAATAAAGTAATAATATATATAGACCTATGCTAAATAATGTATAAATAAATAATTTAGGTTCCTTTCCAACCTAACTTAGCCTAATCTTCCATATGGTTACTCAGCTTGATCTAACCTTTACTGTTTTGTTTGCTGTTAAATTAGAATATCAATTAATATTCACAAAATAAATGATTTGACTTTTGTAGTGTAAAATGAAGTCATATTTTAAGGGATCATGGATTGAACATGGTGTGTCTAGTACCGGTGTGGGCAACCAACCCTGTTGTCATTCACCACAAATGGTGAACTGGCCATAAAAGTGTGGCGAGTGTGAGTTTGCTGGCTCTCACGGTAAAATAATATTTTTCCTGACGGCATGTAGTTGTTGTAAATTGTAACAAAAGAATTGTAAAATCGAGTGATGAAGCAAATATATGAAGGTAGAGTGTGTGGATCAAAAGGAAGGGGTAGGCCATATAAGACAGGGTTAAATGTTGTAGACAAATATGTGAAAAAGGAAATATTAAGAGTTTTAAGAATAAAAGAGCATGTTTTACTTGATGTATGTATGTTGTTGAAGTGAAGGGAGTATGCGAAGATAGGGAAGTGTGGATAAAGTTAGTGCAAGGATGGATTACGTACGGAGTTGTTTTTTGAGCTATATGTACAGTTTCTTGCCTACCCCATAAGGGAATGTCATGATTATATATCTATATATGTGTGCATTTATGCATGTATGTATGCATGATGTGTATGAACAATTTTCATCGCTTGCGTCTGAGGCATTTGTAACCGAGTAGTCAGCAGTGTATATGCCTTGAATGAACATTTTCAAACAGTTTTGTGTTGGTATAATGCTAGATTGAGCAATCTAACTTCTTCAATGTTTACATGGTGTGGGGCGAATTTAATTTTTCATTCTGCCTGTGGCTACATAGAAAAATATTTTGCCTACCTCTGGTCTAGTATGTAAACGTTTGGACTTAGGTTTTATTGAATTGTGTAAATGTTGTAAAAATAAATATAGTTTTAATAACTTTGTATCTTAAGTGAAATTACATTGGATTAAATAAGGGTATTGCACATCTTTCTTAAATTTTTGCTGGCCATCTGCATGCCATTTTGCCATAACTATAGGTCTAGTAATGTTAGAAACCTCTTCTAAGATTTATAGACTTAATTTTTTGTATATGATTATCAGTGTGATTTTTACTCGATTAGCCTTCACCTTAAGTTAGAATCGCTGAACATTTTTTAAATCATTTATCTTGGAACTATAAAAATATAACTCAAGAAGATTTGAAACTTCAAGATATAAGCGACAATCATCTGCCACCTAAAAAAAACCTGTACAGTTAAAACTTACACACAGCATTAAGCCTGTTCAAAGCTTCAAAATATATAATCTGAATTTAACTAAAATGTATATTCAATTAAAAATTTTGTATCTTAATATTTGAACAATTCATATAGATCCCAGAATAATTGTATTTGTAAAACTTAAGGTGGTGATGTAAGGGACAGTAGAAAAGGCTATTGTTTTTGCAGTTTTTAAAGCAAAACAATTTTTTTGGCAAAAATAAATAAAATAATTCACCAGTAGAATTATAGAGTAATTTAATTTTCTTCACATGCTGATATCAACAGTTGTTGAATATTTGTCATGAACTTAGCATGTCCGCTTAACTCCCACCTTAATTTAAACTAGCAGGTTATTTTTGGTCAATTTAAGTAATTATATGAGTTGATACATTAAAGCAAACTTTAATTATAGCTACATGATTTACCTGGAATGTTATATTTTTATTATATTTTAGTAATAGATCATTGTTAGTTTCTATAAAAAGGTTAACTACTCAAATTTAGACTTATAGCTTTAAATTTAAAATAAAATTTCATCAAATCCTAATGAGGATTTGAAATTCTGAATCAAATTTGAATTATAATTTGATTCAGATTCTAAATTTCAAAGCTTTTTACCAGGCTTTCCATGACCAATTCTACCTCTTTTTTTTAGCATCACGTCTTATTACCCACTCGGGTTATACACTGATTTCACCTTAAACTAGGTGATGTGTGACCTTGGGCATGGGATGAACCTGGGTAGCTCACTTATAGAAAACAGGTGCACTAAGTTGTAGGTCCCTCATTTGAGTCTTGTGTCAAGATTTCATTTTTCGACATATATACCTATATATTTTAAAACCAAGAAATATAGTCTCAAATTAAATTTTAGAAACAAAACACAAAATAAGTTTCTAATTAAATGGTC
Organism: Timema shepardi; assembly: GCA_902151425.1. Taxonomy (NCBI): domain Eukaryota; kingdom Metazoa; phylum Arthropoda; class Insecta; order Phasmatodea; family Timematidae; genus Timema; species Timema shepardi. Next base: position 72,990 of record CABFVX010003479.1, on the reverse strand, counting down.
AATTGCAAATATAGGCCTACAGCAAGAACTATTCCCTTTAGTTTTGCAGCCATAAAATATATTTTTTAGTTTGCTATTAAAAAACCAAGGGGACTAGCTGGTTAAAATACCACAGAAAAAATTAATATGGATGTAATGCACTTTTGTCATATCTGTGTACTTTTTAAATGTGATTTATATCTTACACACATTTTAATGAGTGGACTAAATGTAAAATTAATCTAGTTTAATTTTTTGGTGATTGAGGATTTAGGATCTAGCCCAGGTGGATAAATCACTGATTTAGAGAATTCTTTTCCATGTTGATCCAAGAGAACTTCCTTTAAAACTTATCTCCCCATTATTATCCCATAGCTTACGGGTCATCCATAAACCATATAATGATTTTTCTTACTGTTTTCTTTCTACACCTCCTCCCTCCAACCTTTGTTTCATAGTGTTTAACATTAAGAGTAAATGTCCTGAGAGACTCAGGTTTAATACAACAAAGACCAGGAAGTTATCTACAAGTATGTTTATTAACGCTAAAAATATGAATAGTATTAGTTTTTCTAGAAAGTATAAGATCTGTGTTATGTAACACTATGATCTTCCCACCCTCGCTCCTTTAACAGCTTTACATGGTTTATGGATGATTCCCTATGCTGTTATAACCATGATAGACTTACTGATAAAAATATAGATTAAAAACTTTCTCATAACTAGCAAACACATAAATTAATTACCTCTTATGCCCTAACCAACAATCTACAAATTAGCACTAATTCAATTCTTTATATCCCATTTGAAAACAAAATATGAAAAATACATTATTAAAAAGTAGGGTGCAGCATGGATATGTTTTCAACCGAATAAAGTATGCTGCAAAATTGTCTTGGTTCTTTACAGACAAAATTAGCTTTGTATTAAACCTTTTCATAATTAAAAATACCTCTAAGATTTGTAAATTTGATGATCATGTTTTGTGAATTTGTGGAATTCCAGGCCTCCATCGTGGTTCGGATCCCATGTTAAACTGTAGGTCCTCCATTTCATCTCACAATCACCCTACCACTCACTACACATTAGCGTACGTACCTCTAACCCGAATGGGTAGTATGATGCAATGCTAATAATAATAATAATAATAATGTAAATTTAACTTTTGACAAATTATTCTTGTTATTTTACAGATTGGCTCCAGTGTGGACATTGATGTTTTGAAATACGACGAAGATTCTTGTCGAGCAATTCTTCGCTGTCCTGCAACATCCTACGTGAAATTGCGATCCTCGCTTACTCTTTGTGGGGACTATTCAGGTATACCCTGTGCTTACAGGGTGCGCAACGCTTCCCCCTGTTTACTGTCCTTACTTGGTGACAGCCGAACTTACCAACATAACTGAGGCAGGTTTACAAAGACTTTCAATTTGATAGAGGTACATTTATAAGTGTACATATTTTATGAGTTTGTTAAGTCACTGAAAGGTAAACATTTTAGTTACACATTTTAAAATGTCATATTGTCGGAAAGAAGGTAAAGACACCATAATCTTTGCCACGGCAGAGGACCACAAAGTCCCGAGTACAGTTCAGCTTCCAGAACCTGAGCCGCAACCTGGATTGATCCTACCCAACGGAGAAATTAACTGGGCTTGCCCGTGTCTGGGAGGGATGGCGACAGGGCCCTGTGGCGTCCAGTTTCGAGAGGCGTTCGGCTGCTTCCACTATAGTGAAGCGGAACCCAAAGGCAGTGACTGCTATGACGCTTTTCAGACAATGCAAACATGCATGGCCCAGTATCCTGCGCTCTATAACAAGGATGGGGATGAGACGAGTGCGGACAGTATGAACCTGGACGAGGGTCCCGAAGACCAAGAACAGATTACGATAGGGGAACAGAAGGAGATCCAGGTCAAACCCTCTGAAAGTAAAAAGTAGAGTGAATTAGTTGCTATTATTTGTGAATCTAGTTTAATTTAACTTAATATTGTGGCTAGTCTCTGTTGTGTCTCAGGTAGCTAAAGTAAATAAAGCATTGTGATTTATTTTAAGATTTTTTCCTATTACATTTGATGTGGCACCTTAACTTAATATTTCATATAACTAGGTAATAAAACATAGATACTTTTTAAATATACTGTATACTCTTTGTTATTTGGGCTAATGAAAGTGAGGAATTGCATGGATATTCGGAAAACGCCAATTATTCAATTTAAGAGTAAACATAATCTCCAATTTACATTAAAAATTAATACTTGAAGGGAAACATCCTTACACTGCAGTATTTCTGATAGGATGGCGGTTGTGAAGTTTCGAAAGCACTAATACAATTTTCAACTAACATTATTCATTTGAGGTTGGTGATTTGTAGTTTTTCAACCATTTACTTCATTTCTCTAAGGAAAACTTTTTTATATATATATATATTTGAGGTATGATTTGTTATACACTTAAGGAGGTACTGGAAAGAGGTTTACAAACGTCCAAATGGAAACAAACACAAGATGGCTTTTGCAATTAAAATAACACAGTTTACACTTTACATTGCTCCCGTTGGAAAGAAAACAATGGCTGTGTCTTGAAGGAAATCTACCACTATCGCCCATTCCCTTGACCTTGATTTCATTCTATCACAATTAATCAGGGTGAAGTGGGAAAAGTGTAACTTTCTAAAAGAGTAAACAAAAAGAATTTGGTAAAAATAATGCGACACAAGCACAGCAATGTGAAGTGTGAACTGTGTTATTCTTTGAACTGTAAAAGCCATATTATGTTTGTTTCCTCTTATGTGTTTCAATCCCTCTTTTCTGGACCACCTTTCATATAGAACTAACTATTACTTTTATATTAATTAGAACAGAGACACGTTGCTTGATACTTCTTTGAAAATTAGAAAACTTAATCTTTTTATGACTTTTTTTTTATAATTATAAAACTTAAAGACTTGCTGTAAGGTATTTATCATTTTGGGACATATAAATACCTTTTAATTCCATCTTGGCCTGAAATATAAACCATTTCTTTAATAAAGTGAAATTTGGTTGACTTCTGCAATGTGTCTAGGGTTTGTGGGACCCTTGATAAACGAATTTATTAATATATTAATAAATTTGATCAAGGGTGCCACAAACCCTAGACACATTGCAGAAGTCAACCAAATTTCACTTTATTAAAGAAATTGTTTATATTTCAGGCCAAGATGGAATTAAAAGGTATTTATATGTCCCAAAATGATAATAATATTAATATATTGTTAGCAATTTGTTAATATTTTTTTTAGTGAAGTTGAGACTTTTTTACATGTGCACAAAGCAGCACATAATATATGTCTCAAAGGCACAAACATCTGACCAACCATACTTCCAGTCAATATTAAGCTATTAAACAATCACTCTCTCACTGAAATATGTCAAATTTTCTTAGAAAAATACTAATAATATTGTTTAATGTTCTCTTTTTAAAAGTTTAAACCACTATTGATAGCTAATATATATGAAAAGTGACATGACATGACTAAAGGAAAGTAGATCGATAGTAATTTTTCTAGCTGTCAAATAAGGCTCTTCCTGTGAAAATTGGGACTAAAGCTGCTTATGCCACCAGATTACATTATCAACAACGACCCTTGAACTCCTCAAAATTGAAAATGAAATTAAAATAAAATTTTGTAAAAGCTCAAACAAATAATAATTAAAATGTCTTGTATTTTGATATTCGGGGATGTTGCTCATGTCATGCGTGTAGTCAACTCATTCACATCAATACGGCGCATAGTTATAACTAATCTTTAAAAATTGCTTAAATATTTTATTTATATATAAATTTGTAAACTTACTTGCTTGCACAAATTCAATCCAGAAAAGTTGTGTTTTTGTGAGATGTGGGCAGGATTGTTTCAAGTAAATACAAACCTCATGTATCTGCATCTTATGTTGTTTTCAAAGTGTAGCGCCTTCATTAAATTCTCTTACATTAAATTAATAACAATGTCTTTAATTTTTGTAAACTCTTTTGCCTTTATTTTTGTTTCTTTATTAGCCATTTTTATAAGTTTTGAACGTTAACATGTAACATCGATCTTTAATTTTGTTTTTTGCACTGCGTCTTACTACACCCCTATGTACTAATCACTCTAATGTGCTCGGGATTAGGAAGATATAGTTTAGAGGAAGTGCACCTGTATTTTTGTGGAGGGAGAGTGGAAAACCATTTAGAAAAAACCTCAGTGCACCCTACCAGGATCAAACCCTTATCTCCCTGTCTTCAGCAGCACAGTCCAACACGCGAATAGCACATTGAATAATGCAGCCAACAAAGTGAGTTTAGTTTTAGTGTCCAAGTTGCAGAAGACTTTATTTTTATTTTTTAGCACAGCTTCTTAATACCTGTTTGGGTTGTATGCACATGTTCTAATTACACTAATGTGTTAAGGAAAGGATGAGGAAGGTTGAATTTAAAACCACCGTAAGTACACCCAACCAAAATTCGGACACAAATCTTACTTTCACCCTAGTCTTATCATTTCCTGTGTTTCTTGGGACTCAGGTGCTCTGTGAGGTAGAATTAAGAATTCTGCGAAAAAGTAAACATTTAAAAAAGAATTACAAAGTAAGCTAGTAAGGAAATAGGTTTAGAAATGAACCCTAAAGAAACTAAGTACACAGATTGGGGACACTAATTTAGAGACCACTGAGAAAAACATATCATTTACAGGGTTAATGAATTTAAATATTTAAGAACAATTTTAACCAGCAATAGTGATATTAGATGATAAATTAAAAAGATAACGCAGCCGAAAAATGCATGCTATTACTCGGTCAATAAGTTGTAGACATCTCGCTTGCTTTCATGGAATCTAAAAATCTGAATACACAAAACAATCCTACTGGTGATTCTCTGTGGGCATGAAATGTGGTCTCTTAACTTAGGCCACATCCCCACTGAATCGACAGAAAATCCAGTCAAAAGTTAAATGTTTGACAAAGCTGACGTACCTATTGCTTGTGCCGCATTCACTATTATGTAAAAAAAATAATTACTGTTTAGAAGAATAGACTGGGTACAACCAAGTCGAAGTAGAGTGGTAGTGATTTGTTACAGATGAAATGGCAGCTTCCAAAATTTCTTTCGGGGTATCCAAAAGTTAGTTTGAAAGCTTATCGCAAATAATTGGACCAAATATATGTAAACAGGACACCAACTTTAGGCAAGCCATTCCCATTAAGGAGCGTCTTGCTTTGACCCTATGATATTAATGTATATGGGATTGAAAAGGTTCTATAAAAGGACCTTTTGACTAGCTCACTCCATTTTTAAAATAATAAAACATGACTACCTTATGATGGTTTAATGGTTACTGAGACCTGAAAAACACCCCTGCTACAAGAATTGATTCGACTTCCTTTAATATTTACCGACACTAGATGGGAAACCAATTGACATCTCAGGCAAATTTTTTTGTCAATGGACAAAGTTTATTGAAGCGCCCCCACTGACTCGACATTGTCGATCAACAATGTTGACTCAGTGGGGACAAGGTTTTATATGACAAAAACAAATTTAGGGTGTTCGAAAACAAGGTAGTTGGTTAGATATTTGGTCGAAAAAGTGATGAGGCTACTGGGAAGTGGACGAGATTACATATCCTGTACTCATCACAAGACATTGTTAGAATAATCAAGTCTTGTAGGTTGCTGTGGGCAGGACATACAGCATGAATGGGAGATTCTAGAACGGTGTTCAGGGTGTAAACTGTCCAACCCAATGGGAAGGGACCTAGATGTAGATGGGGGGATAACATTTTATCAAACCTGAAAAAAAAAAATATACATACATATACAAACAGGAAGATAATCACACACCTGAAATACGAAATATTAACTGGGTTGGTACCTCTTCCTGTAAGAAATACACGATTGCCTGACAATGAAGATTAAAAAAGATAAGCTCTTGCAGAAGAAACTGAAATTAGACGGGAAAAAATCGAGTACACTAAATTCAGGAGCTGTGGGAAGATACGTTACTGAAGACTCCTCTTGTGTTGCTATTTGCAAAAAGAAGTTGGTATCGTAGTAAAGTTATTACAAGTTGGCAGATGAGCTTAATACCTATAATCAAAGAGTGAGTCTAGGATTATCTTTGGTTGTTGTTAGACTTAGTGTGGACTCCCAACAAATGCCGAAAAATAAGAGCAGGACTGAAACCGGGTCACATGACAAACTCTTAAGCCAATCGCAAGAAATCAACACAAACTGTATGGATTGTTCCAAGTTATTATAGACAATCAGCTTTGGCAACACTTCTTCAGAAAATCAGCTTGGAAGAACCAATCAAATTTTATAACAAACTGACTCAATATGCACATGGGCTTAAACTAACCGACTCTACACGTGCATGCACTTACAAAGTAATATCCAAGCATACATTTACTTTTAATGTTGGGAAAGGATTCAAAATGACTATTTAAATACCAAGTATGTGTGTAGTTCTTGTGACAAAAATCAAAAACATCTGTTTATCCATTAAAAAAATATATTGATAACCAGCTGTTATAAGTTTGTGTTGCAAAGCATCGTAGCACACATTTCTGATAGTATGTGAATTGCTGCATCACTAAAGCAGATTCTGCTCTAAATTTTTGGCAAATTTGTGAATCAAGCTTTAACATTCTATGAACATGGAAAGTGGTTGATAGGGAAAGAATTGATTTTTTATGTAACAGGGTTTTGCCTTCTTTATCTTGTAATTAAATTTAATGTTATTTTGTATAAGCCATTGTTTCAATACAGCTTTAAAATTATTAATATTATTCTCTGACAAGACGTGTATTAATCACATCTTGTGAATGTGTGGAATGCCAGGCCCCCCCTGTGGCTCGGATTCCACATTAAACTGTAGGTCCTCCATTTCATCTAACAATCGCCTTACCATTACACATTAGCATAAGTGCGTACAACCCAAACGGGTAGTAAGACGTGATAATAATAATAATAATAAATATTATACGTATAATTAGTATCACGTCTTACTACCTGTTTGGGTTGTACTCACTTGCACTAATGTTTAATGGATAGGATGATTGTGAGATGAAATGGAGGAGCTACAGTTTAACATGGGATCCGAACCATGGGGGAGGCTTAGCATTCCACACATTCACAAGTTGTGATTAATACAAGTCTTGTCAGAGGTGAAGGAAGGATAAATCTGCCGGGATCGAGAATTTAACCTCGGACCCCCAGTACAGAAGTCTGACACCTTACACCTAGACCGCCAGGTCACCCCAGCTTTAGAAGAGTTTGACGTTGGTGTTGTAACATAAAGTTTATCCTTGTGTTTTTGAATGGAATCAATCACGATTCAGTTAACTTTTAACCTAAGAGTTGTCCAAGGGAGAACTCTTACGTTATGTAAACATAAAGTAAAGGATATAACATGTTCCTGTCAGCCAATCATGTTGCGAGCAACAGCAACTTGGGTATTTAGTACTTCATCTATTTATTTATGGTGAGTTATTCTGTATAGTCCATCTCATGAACACTAAAATATAACCTCTTGTTACTCTTTATTTTACAGCTCGAGTAAAGCCTTCTATAACAAGGACTTTCAACCCTAACTGCCTAGGTTTCATTTTAGTGAACAATTTTATTCATTTTCCAACAGTCTGAACTCATTGTCTTGTGTTTTGATTGAGCTTTTATGTTTCACTATGTGTGTCCTGATCACTAGTTTCTTTACATTAAGTGAACATTACCATTACATTAAGTGAATGTTAAGTTGATTGAGATCCCGGCATGAAGCTGCAAAATGGGAATACGTTTTTCGGTTAACCATTGATAATATCATTTTCAGCATTCATTTTAGTCTTATTATCTCAGTTTTTTTTTTGCTGAGATTTAAACATAACGCATGCATTTTAGAACTCAAACATTACAATTTTAATTGTAATCCATTTGCTAGCTTTCTCTCAGCCGAGATCAACGGATGCCAAACCCTGGGCTGCGACCAAAATGATGTTTGCAAGAATGCTCCTGAGGATTGTGGGAAGGTCCTGAAATTATTTTCAAACCTTATGAAATATTACACATACAAACACTTAATCGACCTGGGACATTATGAAGAGTTACTGCAATATTGACAATAGCATAAGTGTTGAAAAAAAATATTTGAAACACTTCTTTTCTCAGAAATTTTGGACCCAGCTCAAGGACATAGGCATTCTAACTTGGAAAGTTTAAAAGGCTCTTTTACTTCTTATCACAAAATAACCTACCATTTTGAATAAGGATTTTCAGGTCTTGTACCGATCAAGATACTAAGAATGATCCGCGTTGTACTCTGCCCATCAACATAAGACTCAAACTCAAAAAGATCACCTACAAAATGAAGCAACCCCATGGTTGTCACTGAGAAACTGTTTTTGTCACCAATTTTTTCATGGAAACATTGTGTAAGAAAATTATTTTAAAAAAAGTCAATGAAATTTATCCAACTTATTTGATAACAATTATTGATACAAAATAAATTTCAAAAGAACTATCTTCATGATTGAAACTGCATTATTGTACCCAATGAAAATATATATATATTGGTCACTTACCGAACAATGTAACAAAGTCCCATTTTCATTAAGAATTGTGCTTTACATTTTTTTAAATTATAAATTGATAAAGTTAGTGAAATAATATGGTTTTCACTATTTTAATTAATTTAATAAACACTTATATGAAAATAATAATAAATAGCAACTACCTTGGGGTCAACAGGCCAGGAAAGTATATTTAGGGTCACAATCAAAAATGTTTGGCCAACACTGGCATAGATGAACCCTGATTTCTTATAGGAAGCCCACTTTCAACCACCAACATTGATTGAAAGTCACTAAAATTTGGTATTCTTTATTTTATGTCTTATTTTAATTATAAACTAGAAGTATCCGACGTTGCCCTGGGCAACACTTCTTTCATCAAACAGACAGAATAAAAATCTCGTTTTATTTCTTCCGACCCAGTTTTTAATAAATTTGAAATCCGCCTCAGTGGCGTAGTTGGCTAACACGCTTGTCATGTTGAGCTCGACGAGATCGAGGTTCGGATCTCGGTCGGGTGAACTGGGGGTGGTTTTTTCTAAATGGTTTTCCACTTTCTCTCCACGCAAATGCGGGTTCACTTCCTCTAATTTAACCTTCCCAATTCCTAGTCCATTAGCGTGATTAGTACTTAAAGTGTATAACCCGAACGGGTAGTAAGACGCGGTGCTAAATAATAATAAAATTGAAAAAATCTAATACAGAATTTAAAATTCCAGCATCGTGGTGTATATGTTTGTGCACGGGGGCTACTAATTTTAAAATTTCAGCTCTCTATGTGCTGTAGATATCGTGTAATGCTCATGACCAGGGCCCGGAAGTTGATGACACTGCATCTTTTTTCTGTGAAGTCAATCGCAATACTAGCTTGTATATAAACACATTTTATGATACACTGATATCGAAAACATCACTTTTATTGTGCATATTTTTGCATTTTTATAGGCTTTTACAGTTTAAGGTATTTTTTGGCGTTTTTGCAGCATGTTTTACTGTTTTTACTCTTATTGTGCATTTTATATCATTTTTAGAACTATTATTACAGTACATAAAAATAGTAACTCACAACCGGTAATGCGCATATTCACATATCCATTATTTGAATTTACTTAAAGCATTAATTTTCTCTTGTAATTAATTATTAGTACAGCTGGGGCGTAACCTAATGTTTTCTGACAGAGCAAATACAAAATAAACTCAGAAGGAAAAGTACATATATTTTTGGTTTCTTATCTTGTTCATGTTTCAATGGAAAACCCCAGTGCTGGATAACTGGCGAGCTTGGAATTTAAGGAATGTAAGACTTTGTCCACCTCAGTGGTACAGTCACAATTGTTTAGAATGTGGCTGTTAGTTGAATAGATTAGTGTCAGTTTAAATTGTCTCTCTCAAGCTAGTTGACTTAGTACTGCTGGTGAGTTTTAACATGGAACTCGGCTGCACATGCAGGGGGGTGGGAAAGAGGAGAGGGAGGGATACTCCCCTAGCAGTGATAACATTCACTTGTCCTTGAACTAGTCCGCGCATGTGTACTTTTTTTTTTGCCACTGCGCAACCCACAAGAGTTTCATGTTAAGCCTGTTGTACTTTCATATTATTGTGTATTTCTAAGTGAGCAGGAGATGCCGAAAATCAAACCATCTCAATCCTACCATTTACGAAAGTTAGTTCATGAGTTTGGTGAAAGTTTTTTTTCCACAAACGGGAGAGTATTATTTTGCAGATTGTGTGAGTCAACAGTTTCAGCAGAAAAAAAGTTTTCTGTTACTCAGCATATCGGTCGTGAGAAACACAAGAGTGCTTTAGAATGGACAGCAAAAAAAAAAAAAAAAATTAATTCAAAAATTGCTGTTCCAAAGGGCTTCAAAATCTAAAACCAAACCATCTTTTTTTAATCAAGAGTTGTCAAATATTGTTGACAGCTGATATTCCACTCGGAAAAGTAGATCATCCTAAATTCGTAGTTTTTAGAAAGACACACGAATAATTGTATACCAGATGAATCTACTCTGCGAAAAAGCTATGTGAGCTTGTGCTATGAAAAAAAACTAGATAAAATACGAAGCAGTGTGCGCGGGAAAAAAAATCTGGGTATCAATTGATGAGACAATAGATGTAGAAGGTCGCTATGTAAGTAACGTAATTATTCGAACCAGTGGCGGCTCATAGCTAAAATTAGTGGGGGTGCTGCTCCAGAAAATGTTTAGCCTTTGTTTTAAAATTGTGTAAAAGGTAAAAACATGTTTGAAAAGAAAATTTATTCAGGAGCTTGATAAAATCTTAATAAAAAAAACGTTTTTCCTTACTTTAACTTAACTTTTTACAGTTCAAGCTTGATCTATTCATTTAAAAATGAAATCCATTCTTCTTGTCTTAATTTGCACAAAAAGTTCAATAATTTTCTTCTTGATCTCTGGATGACAATTGAGGAAATTTTTCTCCATTGAAAGTACTGCAAGCGCATTTAGTCTTTCTGTTAAATAAAATAACTGAAAACAAAAATCAAATAGAATAGCTGGACGCATAATAATAATCTAATTCTACACTTTATCACATTCAAGAATAGGGTACATGGTTTTTAAGCACAACACATGCTGAGTAAAGAAAATACTTCCTTCCACCATCACGCCAGATCCAGCAATGCGTAGGCGACAGTGCTTTCTCTACCTGGCAGTCCCTCCTTCCTCCCCATCCCCTTCCTATGTGCTAATGCGCACAACAGTCAAACACCACGTCGCTGGCACTGTGAAGCGCACAGTTACTTACAAAGATTTTTATATATTTTTCATAAACTGGGGGATGGCTACTGAAGTACTGACATTAAGCTTAAGGAATATATATTGTACTACAAAAATAAATAAAGAATTAAAGAAAATAGGACTCATTATATTAAATGTTATCGATAATATCAAGTGTAAATAGGGGGTGCTGCAGCTCCGCAGTGCCTATGCACGAGCCGCCACTGATTGGAACTCTTGAACTGAATAATGTTGTTCAAACATTTCTCTAGAATACATCACTCTTGGATAAATCCAAACACTCCTCAATCAGCACGTTGTTTGTTAAATCCATGTGTCTGCTTTGGCCTGACGGTATTAAGCACGAAAATGTTATTCTTTTTGTAAGTGGTGCTGCGCTGTATATGGTCAAAGCAACAACTAATTAAATCATTATAGGCCTATTCTAAAATGATTCACGTAACATGTGTTGCTCATGAAGTTCGCCGAGTTGCTGAAGAGGTGAGAAAGAACTTTGGAAATGATGCCCAACTAGTGTCAAACGTTATAAAGTTATTCTTGAAAACGCCATCTAGAATACTTGATTTCATGATGGTGGCACCGGATGTACCCTTACCACCTCAGCCAATAATTACACGATGGTGTATATGGCTTCATGAGTGTTTCTATTATTGTGACCATATTCATGTTTAAAAAGCAGTTGTGAACAGATTCGACCGTGAAGAGGCCGTATCTATCAAGATTGCACAAGATATGCACTCAGATCGCAAAATTGAGGGAAACTTGGTGTATATCAAGGCTAATTTCAGTATTTTGACCGTAACCATAACAAACTTAGGAAAGAAAGGTGTTTCATTGTCTGACGCTAATGCTCTTATCACAAAACTACAGGATAACCTCAAGAAATCTTCAGGCAAAATTGGAGAAGCAATGTTTGAAAAAATTCAGAATGTGTTGATAAAAAATTCGGGATTCAAAACAGTGTGTAAAATCGCTGACATAATCACCGGTAAAAGTGACTCTTTAGAAGAAATTGAAGAGGACATATTTCCGGGTGATATTCCATGCGTCAAGTATGCTCCAATAACATCCGTGGATGTATAGCGCAGCTTCTCCAGGTACAAAAACCTCTTGGCCGATAATCGCAGATTACTCATACCGGATAATCTGAAGATGACCTTCATTGTGCATTGCAATGTAGAGTAAGGTAAATCTAAGATGTTCTTTCATCTCTATATCATTCTCACATGCACACAAATGTTCTTCCTATTTTATTATATTTAGTGGGCAGATTGGTTATACAATATATATTAAATTTATTTCTCCTTTTTCAGGATTCCCACATTACCTTAATCGGTCAGGGAGAGTCATAATTGGATTTTAAATGTATTATTAATTTTAAAAGAATTTTTTTTTATAATTTTTAGAATAAACAATCGAGTTTTTAAGTGCATCTTTTTTGTTTTTAAGGGCACTTTTCTTATTTTTGAGAGCATTAATACTCTCTTTTTAAGTGCATTTTTTGGGTTTTTAAGGGCATCCACTTTCGGGCCCTGCTCATTGCAAACAAACCTAATTTTACTAGTAAAGATTAGTACATTCATCAAAAAAAATATCTAACACTTTCAATAATACTTATGATTTACTGTATAGTTTCTCTTTACATTATTATTTAAATGGACTAAGAGTATAGATACAAATTGTAATCCCCTCCACCATTTTGGAAATATGAGTTTCCAATTTTCGAAAAACGGGCTTCCTATGAACATCAGACTTTAGAATTAGCTTGCTATCGGGAGGGCAACTAAAGGAAAACGTATTTGAAGAGCAAGTGATATGGCACGCCTTCGTGAGATCTGCTTACAGGAGAAAGCTAGTTTATAAGGAGCAGTGTAACGGCTTGATATGATGAGTGTGTTCAGTTATTTGTGAATTTTTAATAAAGGAAATTATCTCACCTAGTTTATTGACCACTGAACTGTCAAGTCGTTCTATAGTGTGATGTGAAAAGGTGTATATGTATGCTCATATAATTACTATGGCAGTCAATTGATTACTAAGAGTTGCCTAGTGCTTTGGTAGCCGCTTGGTTTAAGGCATCACGCTAGAAGTAAACTGTACTGCCAATGAGATCGGGGTTTGAATTCCAGTAGGGTGTACTGAAGCTGGTTTTTCCTAAATTGTTTTTCACTCTCCCTCCACGCAAATAAGGGTACACTTCCAATCAACTCAACCATACCTATCTATAACACATTAGCTTACCTAGAACATATGCATATTATGTAAACGGGCAGTACGACATGAAAAAAAGTCTATTCAGTGGATACATTTAGAGAAGAGGTTAAAAATGCGTATTTGCAACACAAAACAAAGTCTGTTCGATCAGTGGGACAACATTGAATTAAATATCATGTCCTGTACAAGTCAGAGGTGCCCATAAGAACGATCGCGTACTGATTTAAAGTTGATCGCTAGTAAATATGTTAAAACTACCTCAAACAACTCAAATATTATGTCAAGATGTCTACTATTAAAACTACCATGAACTTTTTACTATTTAAATTTAACAAAAAAAGTTTGTATGATTTTTTTAAATCTTTCATTGTAAAAATTAACTTAATGTATTAATATTTTAATTCTATGTTAATTTCCTAAACTACATAAATAACTAATAATATTAATATTTATGATCTGACCAATAGTTCTATAATTGTTTTCCATCAAAATAGTTTATTGTGTGATAAATACTGGACTGTGATCTCCACATAAAAATTAATTTAAATATCTTGGGGTTCCATAATCTTCTCTTGATCTGCATGAAACTCTCATATCTCGGCACTTCCATGCATGCAATATAACACATCGGTACAGAATGAAGCAAACAAGGCTGAAAAAATACATACAGAATATACTTACTGTACTTCATTTTGCACAGGGAACAATTTATTAGGAAATGGTGAAATGAAAAGACATGTTAAAAGCATTGTTGAATATTAATTATATATATATTATTAAAATGGATGCTAGTTTCAGTATTCCTGCCCCTAAAGCGCTGGGTAAGTATAAATTTAATGTTACAACATGACAATTAAGAACTAAGATTTATGTATAAATATTACAATCTTTGACGAGGCAAATATTTGATTTGAAATGCTAAAAATATATGGTACGGAATCCGCACAGACTTTCTCGCTCTATTGTTTAAAAATTGAGATAGTTACCCATAACTCGTAATACACGTGAAACGAAATAATATACATTAGAAACTCCAAGCATAAATTTCACTATATTTACTTAAAACATTTTTGACTTCCGGTTTTAAATTTTATAGTTTTACTTTTAAAGGTCCTCATTTGTATTTTGAACCAATAAAAGTGATCGATTTTGGGTCCACAAGGGTCAAAACACTTCATACTAAAATTTCGAATTCCGGTTGAAATTTTAACATTTTATTAGGTGTTTCACATCTTCAGGTCATCACATTGCTATTCAATTCCTAATTTATAAATTTTGACCAATGAAAAATGTAAATATTGATTATTGAGTCTAAAATGATATAGATAGATCATTGTTGCATAAACATTTCTCCTAATAGGTTAAAGGAAAAACAACATAAACTTTTTGAGAGACTTATTTATATTGAATTACTCTATGGCATTACAGAATTATTGCGTTAAAACTTAAGCATTATCTCTTTACAGCTAAAGCTCACAAAATTGTATTAATATATTTGTCAATATCTCAGAAAATATTGGTTTTATAAAAATGTATTTCAAATAAAAGTTTTTATTTTTAATAGTAGGCTACTACAATTTTACAATGATTAATTATTTAGTATCACAAATATTTGTGTAAATACAGAAATTTCCGCTTCTGTAAAGTATTCTAAAATTCATTTTCATAGGAAAATGAAAATAGACATTTTATTTATAATCTTAATCAACGCCTAGATACGAATTTTAATCAAAATCGTTAGAGCTGATTTTGAGAAAATCTGTTTTTTCTCTTTTCACTTTTTATTAGCTGACTCTTAATTTTAGGTATAAACAGACACACAGACAGCATTGCAAAAAAACACTTTTTAGGGTTCGGGAGGTAGTGACATGTCGACATCCATCAACAATTCGGGTTAGATTTTTTTTAAAGTCGCAATACTTTACCTTTAAGGTTCTTATATACATAATGGCGTACAGCTTGAAAGTTGTTGGTTTTATAAAAATATGTTTCAAATAAAAGATTTGTATTATAAATATACCTACATATTTGCAATGATAAGTAAATTCATATCTCAAAGAGTTACTGAGATATGATAAATAAGAATTTACCTATCAGACCTGAACCCTTAAAGTCATTTAGCTGAAATTTTGAGTGTAGTCGTTTTGTTTGTAATATTTATAGATGTTCATAAATGAAATTTAATCAAAATCGTTTGAGCCGATTTTGAGAAAATCAACTTTTTCTCTTTTTGCCCTTCAGTAAACTACCCTTAATTTTAGGGTTAGATATCCAATTCCATAAACACCTCGGAGCAACCTTATGAAAACCCTAGATACCAAATTTTAGCCCGATCGGTAAAACAGTTTAGGCTCTAGTCGGAGGTATAGACAGACAGAAGGAGATTCAAAAACAACCTTTTCTGATTCGGGGGGCCATGAAACGTCAAGATTCATCAAAATTTCGAGTTCAACTTTTTTGACGATCACAATACTTTCTCTACCTGTAAGATAACGAGAAAGTAAAAATGTTAAAGTATATATTACCATACAAGACAAATAAATAACAATACATGAAAGGAATATAATTAATTTTTTATTCTTGAAACATAACTTAGTTGTAAGAAATATAGATTGTTGAGTATTGTTGAACTTGCTGACGATCTGGAGTGAAATTATTTAAATAAATAATATATTAGAGTTCTGGAAGAAAATTAATATAAAATAAATCTTGCTTATTATTTTAAGATGATTTTAAGATATTGATGGTTAAGATAAGTTAAGATAGAGTTTGAATAAAGAAAACTGAAACAATCTCACTAATGTATAAAATGTCTGCTGGTTTCTTTGAATAATTCGGATGAATTTTTGTCTTTTTTAACATAATACACTTTGATGACATTTCACACTTAACTTCTTGAAATCAAATCTGATACGAGACAGATATACATCAACATCATAAAGACTCTGAAAAGAAAAGTTCTCGATAATACTGATAGCATGTTTCATCTCACTTCATCTTCACTTTAGTCAATTATGTATGTGTATTATATTTACATTGAAGGGGAATATAATAGAATATTAAAAGAAAGAACATTGATAGATAAAATAACCATAATTGGAAAATGAAATGTTTATTTAATTGTTGGCTGTCACTTTATAGTTTACCGCTAGTCGGATTAAAAACACAAAACAAGCTCAATTTTTTGTAATAGTTCCCTCTGTAGGGGTGATCTCGATTTTTATCGTTGATCCTTGTCTTTTTAACTGGTTAGTAACCCACAAAGAACACACTTACTCGCCGGTTCACTATTGTTGCCTCATGAAGTTAGGATTTCTCAAACAACTGACAGTTAATAAACAGTTCATCTCGTGACAAATCGAAAGGATTAGTCTGGCTTAACGCAGGTAGGTGATCTAGGCTATTTATAATATTGCTTAATATTACATTCGTAAGTTTTGGTAGGTAATACAAAGCTTCTTTCATCTTGAGTTTACTTAAAGATGAAATATTAAAAAACTCGCCGTTGGTTTGGCTGCTTGAAAACGCCATATAGGTTTCTAAACGAAATGATTCAGAAATAATAGTTAAAACATGAAATTATTTAATTTTCTAAAATAACGTAGGGGAATTCTGTTCTGTAAAACAGAATAAAATATGCCGTAGTTGAGTGGACGAAATATGTATGTAAAGTTGCGTTGGTGGGATACTTAAAAATGATGCATGGTGAAATGAACAGCTGAAAGAAACTGAGAGAGAAGAGAAAGAAACGTACAAAGTAATGATTCATCTAAAGAGTGAAACAGAACGTAGGAGTTTATGGGACATATACAAAGGGAAAGAGATGAATGCAAAGAAAGAAGTACCTAAAGGAAAGTAATGAGCCAATGAGATTAAAAGGAGAAAGAATGCAGAATGATTTTGCAGAAAATAAAAACTATCTGGAAGTGGGTAAAGATATTAAAACAAGGAGTGCCAAGAAGGGACTAAGGCATTTAGAATTAACGCTGTGAGATTATCTGGGATGAAAACAGTCTAAAAGAACGATTGAAGGAGTATTTTGAGAAATGATATGGCGAGAAAGTATCAGAAAATAGGGAATATGTTATGAGTGAAAGAATTATGTTGAGTTGTTTAAAGATATGAAAGTTTTAAAGAATGGTAAAGCTGTGGGCGTAGATAGGATCACAAGTGAAGTGCTTTAGTGTGTGGGCATGGTACTTTTTGCCAGATTGTGTGAGTTTATCAATGTGTGTGCTGAGATTTCAAATGTTCCTAATGAGTGAAATAATGCTGCCACTGTTCCTTTATACAAATGCAATATGAGTGGATGTAAGAATTAGAGGGCTATTATTTTGTTGAGTATTCCAGGCAAAGTTTATGAAAGAGTCTTAATTGAGAGGGTACGGGAAAAAAACTCTGGACAAGATTTGAGGTGTGTAATGTGGTTTAATGCCAGGTAGAGGTTGTATGAACCAAATATTTTCATTGCAACAAGTGATTGAGAAATGTATGGAAGTAAGGAAGAAAGTGTATTGTGAATTTGTTGATATGTAGAAAGCGTACGATTGGGTTAATATGACAAGGTTGTGTTTTGTCTCCATGGTTGTTTAATGTATTCATGCATAAGTGTATGAGGGATGGTTGTGAGGACGCCGTTGGTGTACAAATGGATAATGTGAATGTGAAAATGCTGCTATATGCAGATGATGTATTAATGGCTGAGAATGAAAGGGACTTACAAATGCATTAAATAGTTTGAATGTGGTGACAGGCAGAATGAATATTCGTATAAATGTTTCCAAAACTAAGGTGATGGTTTTAATCAGGATTAATCAGGAAATGATTGTCAGCTTGGTATAAATGGAAAACTCTTAAACAAGGGAGTGATTTTTTGTATCTAGGCAGAATGTTTTGTAAACATGGAAGGGCAGATGGTGAAATCAACAAACGGGTGAATGCATCTCGGAGACTAGTTAAAGTATGTTCAGCGTAGGAATTGTTTTTCTTTTTTCCTACCAGAAATCTATTATATAATATGATATTGTTAGGAAAAAATACCTTTCAGAGAGTAATTCCTACCGTATAAATGTATGTGGACTATGTGTGCCCATTGGCTTTTATGTATGCCCATTGGTGTTTATGTGTGCCCATTGGATCGAAATGTCTGGGTATGATGTGGGAGGGGGAACGTGCAGTCTCGGGCACTCCTCCCGCGACGTGTCGGCCCGTGAGGAAGAGGGGAATATCCTCTCTCGGTGATTGCCTAACATAAAGTGTGAGCTATTGGCAATGTCTCACTGTGATTTTCTTTCCTCTCTTCAAGTTTGACCCCTTTCCACATCCGGGGTTCCAGGTCATTACTCAGTGGTGATCATACGAAACATGTTCAAACAGGAAAATACTGGATAGAACTGTCTCAGTACAGCGTTGTGATTTTGCCTGACCCCCTCTCCACACCCAGGTGCTCCAGGTCATTACTCGGTGGTGATTATACCAAAAAGGTTCATACAAGAAAATACGGGCCAGCACTGGCTAGGCAGTGATTTTCCCCTACTCCCTTTCCACATCCGTGAGAAAAGTTACTGTTATTTCCCAGAATGTTAGGGTTTGGGTACCACCACAAGACCACGCGACGTCGATTGGAGGTGAATATATAGGGTAGGGGTCGCTTGGTCGACTATTTATAATCGTCTGTAGAGCGGATCCAGATGGACAAGTTACAGCAGGTGGTAAATATTTTTGGCGCCGCACAGACCGTAAAAATGGGTGATCTAACCATCGATCAAAAGTACTCGGTGGATAAATTAAAAGCGGTCAATACAAATTTTGGGTGACGCCTAATAGCATAACTAAATGGCATGTTTTGTGTATTTTTACCCTGTCGTTTTGGTACTCTAACATATGAAGACGTGTGTGATCTTAATAAGGGAAAATTTATATTTACCTGCGCCGGAGTAAAACCCGGCTCAACTACAATTGTGAAATTTGAACGAGTTTAAGAGACGAACAGCAGCATTGAGCGGTTAACAACATCAGGCAACACATCTCCACTGGCAGTTAGAACAAGTTTAGCATCAGCGCAAGAGTTAAAGACGTATACTACTGAATTGCACAGTAGACAGGTTAAAAACTCAGAGGTGACTCCTACTCATTTTCTAGATGGTAGAAGAGATGATAATCTCTCCTGATTTTTTTTATTAGGTAAAAGAGAGATTATATGTTTTTCTTGCTATCACAATTATATAATTTATGTTGCACTTGTTGCAACATTTGCATTGGTATATGTGTCTTATGGTCCTCACAATATGACGTGACGCTTTTGTGCGTGTTACCTGTTAGCTTTCAATAGTAGGCTTTTTACTTTATCACTCAACTATGTCAAATTATATATAACTTTTACTTGAATTCACAAATTTTTATATAAATAAATTCATAAGGTGTTACGCTTTAAATATCTAAGGAAAAATCATAGCGTCTATATTTTGATGAAATAATAGGTCTATATAACTTTTACATAAATTCATAAGTTGTATCGCTTTAAATATCTAGTGATGGTGTTTTTAACATTTAACTATAAGCTTTAATACCATTTATATAATATTTGTTTGAATATTAGATTTTACATATTATGGTAATTTAAAGTGTTATGAGCTTTTAAATTATAATATTTTAGAATGTTCATCTTGTCAGTACATGTGTTTCTTATCACATTATAATCATTCAACTATGTCAAATAAAACTTCGTATACAACTAAGTAGTTGAAAACATTTTACTCCTGTTGCAATCATCTAATAATGTTAGTCTATTTTAAAATGATATGAACTTATAGTATATCTACTTTTTCACCAAATATGTTTCTTATTCAATTTTGATATTAATAATTTGATACGATACCAATTAACTAGATGTAAATCTGTTCTAGCAATACATCAAGTTGTTAACACTTTCAATGTATAATATTATATATATTTTGCTTACATGTTTTCAAATTTAAATTTGTTACACCTTCATGACGCTTGTTCTCGATATATTCACAGCTGATCCCACATTGATGTTGATGTTATTAAATTTACGTAAGTTATTTCATCATCATTTCCGTTGGTGTGTATATCACCGTTCAGACCCATGCCTGTGGAGGTGGTCTTGTTGCAATCACTAGTAAGGAAGAGCATTTCAACCCCGTTCAAGACATGCTGGTGGAGGGGGTCTTGTTACCATCACTGGTAGAGGAGGGCATTTCACCCCCGTTAAAGACATGCTGGTGGAGGGGATCTTGTTGCCATCACTGGTAGGGGAGGGCATTTCACCCCGTTAAAGACATGCTGGTGGAGGGGGTCTTGTTACCATCACTGGTAGGGAAGGGCATTGCATCACCATTAAAGACATGCTGGTGGAGGGGGTCTTGTTGCCATCACTGGTAGGGGAGGGCATTGCATCACCATTAAAGACATGCTGGCGGAGGGGCTGCTGAACACCCTTCCCCCGCCCCCCCAATTTGGAAGCAACTTGGGCTTAGCACCTCCGGAGCTCGTGGTGCTCTTCCGGACGGGACTGTTTCCATTGGCACCCTTCTTGCGACATTTGCAGAGGTATATATGTCTTATGGTCTTCACAATATGACGTGAAGATGTAGTCTAAGGTGGACTTTCATGCGATGGGTGATGGCTGAGTCTTACTATGTATTCCGCCTGTCTGGCAATAAGGGATTTGGCCTTCACCAATTCAACTCGTAGATGAACGATTTCACCGATTTCTATAGTACACAAATGAAACACATATATGTAAACTATTATTTTCTAGAAGGTATATTAATTATTGTAGTTCTCCTTGAACAATATCGAAAATAGTCCCCCTAAACTCAACTTAAGGGCCATTTTCAATATCGCTTACAAATGTCCTCCCAGATACCGCAATGGATAAACAAACATGCAACAGAAAAATATTAGGATGGGCAAAACAAACATGGCCAAGTGACTGTTGCAGATCACAATACTTGATGTAATTTCTAAATACAATGTTTTTTTCCTATAGCTGTCCCAGCACCGCTTCTTACCATCCGATCGGGCTATACACTAATGTGTTAGGGATGAAGAAGGTTGAATTTAGAGGATGTACACTCGCATTTGCATGGAGGGAGAATAGAAAACCACCCTCAGTGCACACAAACTGGTTCGAACCACGATCTCCCCATCCCCCGGTAAACGTGATGCGTTAAGCCGTTCGGCCACTGAATCAGGACAGATTGTGTATAGATTAGAAATCCCTTCACTAATGATCCAGAGCGGTGGAAATAAGGTGAGGCACTTCAGAGTACAAACCTATTACTATTTTTGGCACAAAGAGTAAAAGTAATTTCACGCCTACATGTCCGTTATTTCCATCCTACGTATTCCCAGGACACAAACATCTTTCTGACTTCCAATCAGTAACGCGTGCCATTCCTACCGACCTATTCTTGCACATCATGAGGTGGCTTCAGACAGGGAAAATATTAGGGTGATTTCTCACTCTCCCTCAACACTGTTGTGTCTGTCGTGTGTTGCTGCATAAACCCTTAAGTAGGCTTTACTCGCAACATCTGTTCAATTTATATGCTAACCTAAACGTCAAATAATTCCAATCAACTCTTCAGGGCCATAGGTTTTCTGTTGTAATGCCAAACACTCTCAAGATACCCATTTAGTCCAACACCCTAGTTTAGTTTAGTTGGTAGCGTGTCTGTACATTGAGCCAAGGGTTTTCTTCGAATCTCCGTCGGGTGAAATAGGGGTGGTTTACCACTCTCCCACCACGTAAATGCGTGTTTACTTATTCTAAATTCAACCTTTCCAATTCCTAATCCTTTAGTACTTAAGCGTATAACCCGAACGGGTAGTAAAATGCTGTGCTAAATAATAATAATAATAATAATAATAATAATAATAATTAAAAAATGTCGAGTTCATATAATATGTGTTCCATATCACCAGATAATTACGTTCAAGTTTCCATTTTAGAAAAATATTTTGATAATAGTTATAGTAAGTTTGGGGGTTTGACACCACGGCTAGTTGTTTTGGGGTTTTATAGTTCGTTCCCCACTTCCAACTCTGAAAAATGTATATACATTTCCCTTAGTAAATCTAATTTATTCAGCATTACTTCCTTCATGTTATAAATATGTAGGCTCTGTGAGTATTGTAAATGGACAATATAAGTTTTAATAAATATTAAGTGTAAGCTAAACAAATCCACGCCATAGTATTCAATTTAAAGTTATTATTATTATTATTATTATTATTATTATTATTATTATTATTATTATTATTATTAGCACCGCATCTTACTACCCGTTCGGGTTACACGCACTTACGCTAATGTGTAATGGTAGGGTGATTTGAGATTAAATGAAGGACCTACAGTTTAACGTGGAATCCGAACCTCGGTGGAGGCCTGGCATTCCCCACATTCACAAGATGTCTTGTCAGAGGTGAAGGAAGGGTTTGGTAATCAGATAAATCTGTGCCGGGACCCGCCAGCACATAAGTCTGACACCTTACCCCTGGACCGCCAGGTCACCAGTTCAATTTAAAGGATATATTATAATTTACTTCATTCGTTTCGGGCGTATTTATGAAAGGGTTTCCATTCTCCCTCCATGCAATTGTGGGTAAATTTCCTCTAATTTTAGCTTGAAACCATTAGAATATTTCATAAAATAAAACTTCATTATGTTTGATATGTTTATTACATTAATTTTTCCACACTCTCTAAACGACACAAGTCTATAGCGTTGACTGATTGTTTTAAAGGCCCCCATACATTGTATTTGATATTACATATTATTATGTCAACAAAATATAGCTAAGACCATATTTAAAAAATAAAACTTCTTTGTTTGTCATTTATATTAACTTATAATCAGCAAAGATAACACTTTATTAGTGAAGTAATTTTGATACTCTTCCAACAGGCAAACTAACTTGCCATGTGTAGGTTGCTACTCCTTCACTGTATTTGAATATCCTGGAATTTACGACTAGGCCTGTATTTTACCATCACAACAGTTACAATTTATAAATAAAAATGAAGTTAGATCTTGTGCATGAATTTGCTATTTCAACCTCAATATTTCTTTTTTAATTTATCCTTGGGTATCAACAATAAAACCGGTAGTGTCAAACTAAAAATATATATCTTACCTTTATAGTTGATTTTAGATGCCATTTTTCTCGCAGAGTAACGTTTAATTAATACATGCAAACACTATCAGTAAATTGAATTCCTTTTCCCGACAGTATTTATACCCTTTCAGCTGATTAATACAACTAATGTGGTGTGTCTGGCTATTAATTGTCTAATAGTCTCTGCCTTAATATCAATTACATATCAAAAGTGACCGTTACAGATAACGGACTTGACGTATGAACATATTTAATTTGTTTGGTAGAAAAAACAGAATTATAGTATGATTCTGCTAGGAAGAGCAGACAACATTGATCATCTGCAGATCACATGACTTGACGTATGAGCCCTTTACCAGTGGTCATTATCTACCAAATCACTGACTTGACGAATAAATATATTTAATTTGTTTGGTATCATTTCTATTACCTCATAATCAGCAAATATAACACTTTATTAGTGAATTAGTTTTGATAATCTTTCAACAAGATAACTAATTTGTCAGGATTTGATGTAGATATTATTACTTGATGGGTCCTGTAAGTAGCTATTCCTCCAGAATATTTTCTTAATTCTCCCTACAACCCTATCATAATTAATATATAGACGTTTAGCCAGAACGAGTGCGTGTAACTCATCTATCTATGGCGGGGGAGGTCGGGGGTTCGAATCTCCGATTAGGTGTACTGTCACTAGTGCTCACTAAATGGTTTCCCTCTCTCTCACTCCACGTAAACGTTGGAACATGTCTAGCTTACTCATGGTCCTTGTTGGTATGGCGGATACCTACATCAGTGCATACAACCAATTGTAGTAGATTTTGTGTGGGAGGGATAGTGGCCCCTAAATCACTGTGAGGCTTAGCCCGCTTCAGTGGCTGAATGGTCTAAGACGTCACTCTCGTGTTTGGCTTGCCTGTTGAGGACGAGGAGATCGTGGTTTGAGCCCCCAGCCAGCTGCAATGAGGGTGATTTTTTCCACGCAATGGCGTGTGCACTTCCTCACCCCTATCATCCATTCGGATAGTAAGACATGAGGCTATGTATTTATACGGATGGCCCTCAGACATCAACTTTTATTGTCTGCAGATCACATGACTTGGAGTATGAGTCTTTTACCAGTGGTCAGTATCTCACTGACTTGACGTATTAATATATTTGAATTGTGTGGTAGAAAGAACCAATACAAAATATTTTTATAATATTATTATTTATAATAAATATTTTTTGCAATCAACATTGTCCATGACTTGACGTAGAAATAACATGGAACAGAAATACAGTATGATTCTGTTAGGAAAAGCAGTTTAAAAATACAAACTTTATGGTCAGATCACGGACTTATCGTATGAATATATTTAAGTTATTTGGTAGGAAGAATAGTTTAGAATCGGTATGAGGAACAGTTTAGAATATTCCCAAATAATTTGCTGTCTAGTGTCTGTTATAGATGACATGACGCTTGATGTAATTGTGCTTTCCTGTCAAAATCCTACTATAGGAGTCATTTACCGTAGATTAGAATCACATCATTAATGATAGAATGTTGGGATACACTTAGCGCCCACGTCATTGTGTGACACAAAGATCCGTGTCACACTGCGTGATAATTAGGGAGCTGACCAGTATTTTCCTGATTAAACATGTTTAGTAAATAATCACCAGTATTAATGAATGCCCTGGGTCCCAGGAAAATATCCGTAAATGCTCTCTTCGATCTTGAAAAGGGGGGTGGGGTGATCTGTGCCAAGGTTGTGGTCACTCATTAGTAATCAGGCTTCAAAATGACAACATTATTCACTGCTCTCAGTTTGTGGATTCCAAGGGGCAAGCTCCAAACACTGGCTGTTTAATTATGGTCCCTGCCCCATGGGGTGGGCAATGTCCCCTTCTGCCCATAATTGCCGACACGTTGTGGTAGGAGTGCACGCTCTACTCCCACACCAGTCCCATACATTTCGATCCAATAGGTGCACATAAAAAACCAATGGCCTCTGTCGTGGGCATGGTCTTTGGGGATGACACAACCCCAGGATGTGGGTGGGGGAATAACGGTAAATCAACCGTATGTGAAAAGTAGGTCAATAAACTCTCTCCAGATCGGGGTTAAAGGTCGAATTGCCACGGTAAGGCGTCCCATCTACTTACGGAGCTGTAAGTTTGTACGTGTACAACAAGTTGCATATAATTAGGTGGGCAGAACGTGGGCAACGTTGCCGGAAGACGATCCCGCATCAAATTAAACCAAAAGTTAAATTGTGAACAAGTCGGAGAGGGAGTTTAACACACTGTTGTTGTAATGTGCCCGCCTAATGATATGCAACTCTGTACACGCACGTGCGTACAGCTGCGTACTCCTGGCGTTGTTGCGTCTACTTCAACTTACATTTGGTAATACAAGATGACTTTTACGTATATTTCTCTATTATAAGTTTCTGTTTGTTACTGCCCACAGATGCTATGGATTAAGTTTGGGCAGAGAGCTTAAAATATCCTGTGTATAATATTGAAATAATTTAAAAGATTCAATTCGAACAGCTTTAATCTTTTACAGTTTAGTAAAATAATTTTGCATTAAATGTTATACTGTATAGTATACAACGTTTATACATATATAATATTGAATATATATACTATTTAATGCCAAAATATTTAACTAAGCTGTAGAAAGTTCTATACAGAGTATTTATAAACTCTCTCTATATATATTAAATAGTATATATATTCAATATTATATATGTCTAAACGTTGTATACTATAGAGTATAACATTTAATGCAAAATTATTTAACTGAACTGTAAAAGATTAAAGCTGTTCGATTTGAATCTTTTAAATTCTTTCAATATTATACACAGGATATTTATATATATATATATATATAGAGAGAGAGAGAGAGAGAGAGAGAGAGAACCTTGATACTATACGTTTTATTACTCGTGGGCACACACTTCATCTAGTTTGGTTTGCCTGGAACTGGAATATCTCTTTCTCCCGCTCTCTCTCTCTATACAACGTGTATCTAAAACATTGCATCAAACTTTGGTAGGCTATTCCTTGGGTGAAAATAGAATAATTCACATCAGCAACCTAGGGTTCATCTTAGATATTAAGGGCGGTATTCACCCCTAAAGATAGAGCTAAAAAGGACTGTTGTGTGAAATATTATGAGAACTGCTTAGGGTATTACAACAAATTTTAGTATACTACTTATTGAAACCTTGATCATTAATAAACTAAATGTGCTGTTACCGTAACACACCCCCATCATGTAAAAAAGGGGGGTGGTAACACATTTTTTTCCAATAAAATATGACAGAGTAAGTATTATTAATTTTGACTTAAGGTTACAAAACATGAAGTAAAAATTAACAAATAAGGTGTCTTGGAGAAACTGGCTAGCTTTCTCCGTTTCCGATATAATCAGGCATGTTTGATTTCAAAGACAAGTGTTAATTCTTGCCAGGTAGGGAGTCTATATGATTGTTGCGTGGCCACTACGCTCTCCTTACCTTAATGCTTTAGACTTCATTCTGTGGGGCTATTTCAAAGCTTTGGTGTACGAGACAGCCATTGAATCCAAGGAAGACCTGTTAGCCAGGATAGGTGCTGCATGTGATAAAGTTCAAGAAACACCACATGTTTTAGAAAGATTACGCAAGTCATTGATACGCCACCTCAATTATTGCAATGACGTTAGGGGCCGTCATTTTGAACACTTGCTATGAATCTTATTTTGAAGCTAGGAACTAAAACATACAAGAACTACAATTAGTATTTATTAATTTAGCTTTCAATACTCCAGTGAGTGTAATGATTAAAATCCCACCCAAGTGTGAACTGTGTACGCATAACTTACTAATTTGATAAATAGAAACACATCGGAGCTTATGAAGAAGGAAAAGTATCTGAGTTTCTCCATCATAACACACACCAGCCTTGTTTACCAAATGTACGTGATACATATACCCTGATTTTGGTTGTAAGAACAGTAGAGAAAATTCAAACATTTTTCTTTCCGGTCAACATTGATAACATTTTACTAAAAAATTGGTGTTATTTTATGGATTTTAATAATATCTACCAAAAGTGACACCTGCTGACAACATGCTTTGATGTATGAATATATTAAAATTGTTTGAGTAACTTTAGTAACTAATTTCTACTGTTCTTCCTATCTAAATCATACTATAGTCACACGTGCCGGTAAAAATTGTTATACAACTGCAGCGCGAAGTAACATGCGATTCTGGTTGCCTACCCGGCAGGCATTTACACTTGTCTCTGAGCTCAAACTTGTGTGATTATCTCGAAAACGGAGAAAGCTAGACAGTTTCTCCAAGACACCTTTTTATTGTTAATTTATAATCATTGTTTTGTAATCTTAAGTCAAAATTAGTAATACTTACTCTGATATATTTTATTGCAGAAAAAAGTGTTACAACCCCCCCCCCTATTTTTATATGATGAGGGTGGGTAACGGTAACAGCACATTTAGTTTATTAATTATAAAGGTTTCAATAAGCAGCATACAAAGATTCGTTGTAATACCTTAATAAGTTTTCATACTATTTCACACCATAATCGTTTTTAGCTCTATCTTTAGGGGTGAATACCACTCATAATATTTAAGATGGACCCTAGGTTACTGATGTGAATTATTCTATTTTCACCCAAGGAATAGCCTGCCAAAGTTTGATGCAATGTTTTAGATACACATTATCCCTTTTGTTAGTTTTATTTATTAAAGAACAATAAACAATTAAAGAACAAAGAGCACATGCTCGCCACTCGGAGATATACACCGGAACTAACAAAGATGTTGCGTGAGACGCTTTGGTGACGTCATCACAGAAGTGACTTCACAAATCTAAAAGTGGAATAGTTACTAAACTCGTGTTTGTTGTTATAGGCCTAGTTAAGAGAATGTTTATTTATTACACACAACACCCCCTCTCAAACACGCGTTAACTTTATTAATGTCTATCACGCCAAGTCCTTGTATGCACTGATGATGGCTTGGTCCGAACAGTCCTTTCATGAGCACATCAGCTACCATCTTGTTTGTTGGAATGTATTTCACATTGATTTCACCTCGTTCAAAAACTTCACGCACATAGTGATGCCGAATGTCAATGTGTTTGGTACGAGAATGGTACACAGGATTATGCATGAGCTTTTCTGCTCCTTGATTGTCACAATAAACAAGAGTTGGTATTGCATTAACACTCAAGAACCCGATTTCTTTTAACAGGTTTCGTAAGTAAACTGTCTCTTTTGCTGCATCCGTAAGAGCCATGTACTCTGCTTCAGTGCTTGAAAGAGCCACGGTGGATTGTTTTCTCGCCTCCCATGTCACGGCAGAGCCTGCCACTTGAAAGGCGTAGCCTGTGTATGATCTTCTGTCATCAAGGGCTCCTCCCCAATCTGCATCCACGTATCCAATCAGTTCAGCACCAGATCTCTTGTAGACTAGTCCATGGTTGCTCGTACCTTTCAAGTATCGTAAGACGCGCTTCGCCGCAACCCAGTGTCCTTTTCCAGGGTTTAGGTTGTACTGGCTCAAAGAGCTCACCGCATACGCAATGTCTGGTCGTGTAGATACTGCGAGGTACATCAGAGAACCGATGAGTTGCTGGTACGGAACTTCGCTCATTTCCTCTGCCTCCTCCTCCGTAGATGGCTCCATGGCTTTGGATAATTTGCTGTTTCCATCTAATGGGGTATTTACCGGTTTGCAGTCTTGCATTCCGAACTTTTTGAGAACATCTTCTATGTACGATTTCTGTGACATAGTGACCAACTTTGAATTTTCATCTTGTTTGAATTCAATTCCAAGACAGTAGTGCAGCTTTCCTAAGTCTTTCATTTGGAAGTTTTGAGACAAATCGTCTCTCAATCTTGTGTAGGCTTCTTTACTGTTTGTAGCTATGATCAAATCATCTACATAAACAACCACGATAAGAGTCACACAACCATCATTCATGTGGTACACACACTTGTCACAATCTAATTGTTTGAGTCCAAAAATTTCTAGTCTCTCGTGCAACTTTTTGAACCACTGTCGGCCCGACTGCTTTAGGCCATATATGGACTTTTCGAGTGAACAAACTAGACGCTCCATTCCAGGGGTAATGAAACCGTCCGCCTGTTCCATATAGATCTGTTCGTCAAGATCTCCATTTATGTAGGCCATTACAACATCAAGCTGATACAAAGTAAGGCCTAACTCAGCTGCTAGGGCAGCAACTAG
This sequence comes from Timema shepardi, assembly GCA_902151425.1. Classification (NCBI taxonomy): domain Eukaryota; kingdom Metazoa; phylum Arthropoda; class Insecta; order Phasmatodea; family Timematidae; genus Timema; species Timema shepardi. The sequence continues at coordinate 43,055 of CABFVX010003479.1, read as the reverse complement.
TCTTATTGAGCTAAGTCTCGCAACAGGTGAAAATGTTTCATGGAAATCAATCCCTGGGCGTTGGTTATAGCCCTTCGCTACCAACCGAGCTTTCCGGCGTTCGACGTTACCGTCTGGCCCATACTTTGTTCTGAGTACCCACCGACAACCAATGACAGCTTTATCTTTTGGGCGTGGTTTCAATGTCCAGGCCTTGCTGTGTGTCAGAGCGTTGAACTCAGCTTCCATCGATTTCTGCCACTCAGCTGCATAAGGTCCTTCTAAGGCTTCTTGTACAGATGGATTTACTGCCTCTTCATACATCAAGCTCGCACTTTCAGGTTTTGGCGTAACCAGATTAAAATGTTTTGCTGGTCGTCCCGGCTTTCCTGTTTTAATCAATTTAGGTCGACCAGGCCCCCTCTTATTCTCAATCACTGTGCAGTCTTTGCTTAAATTTTCTGATTTGAGGTAATTCTCATTGACTTCAATAGGCCTATCAGGATCAATGGGATCACTTTCTTGAACTTTATCTACATGTCCATCAGCATTAGAAATAGGGTCTTTCACACTGTTATCAACATATAAGTAAGAAGGTTCAAAGTTCGCACACTCCTTTTGTTCATCCGAAACTTTGACAGTTTCAAAATTTTCCAAAAATTTTACATCTCGGCTTCTCAATATTTTTTGTTTTTCTGGGTCCCAAATTCGATACGCTTTCGATTCAGTAGAGTAACCCACAAAAATACCTGCCTTGGATCTTGGGTCAAACTTTCCTTTATTTGGGGCCTTATTCAGCATATATGCCTTGCAACCAAACGTCTTGAAATGTCCTATTTTTGGTTTTAGCCCGAACCAAATTTCATAAGGGGTTTGTTCTTCCAGCTGTTTTGATGGACATCTGTTTCTGATGTAAGCAGCTGTGGCAATCGCTTCGGCCCAAAAACTTGTTGGTAAGCCAGACTCCAACAGCATACATCTTGCCATCCCCACCAGCGTGAGATTCATGCGTTCAGCTTTGCCGTTCTGTTCTGGAGTTTCTGCTACGGTATGTTCTCTTCTTATTCCTGCGATGCGCATTTCTTCTGTGAACTCTTTTCCGCAGTACTCCAGGCCATTGTCTGTCCGCAAAGTTTTGATTTTCCTTTCGTGACGGTTTTCCGCTAATGCTTTGAATGTTTCAAAAGCCTTTTTCACGTCACTTTTATGTTTTAGAAAATGAACTTCTACCCAGTTAGATTTATCATCGATAAACGTTGCAAAATAAGAAGCACCACCATGAGATTTCACTCTCATTGGGCCACAAACATCTGAGTGCACTAATTCAAGTAATTTTTCACTCTTCGACTCAGACCTTTTTGGAAAAGGCGTAGCAACTTGCTTTCCTAAGATACAGGTTTCACATGTTGAAAATGTTTCTGATTTCTTAAAATTCATACCGCTAACCATGTCTTTCTGAACGAGTTTCTGCAAGTCATACGCATTTAAATGTCCATATCTTCTGTGCCACTTTTCAAGTTCACTAAGATTGCCTGCCTTACTCACGTTAGCTACATGTGTCGAACTCTCACTTTGCATGTAAGGTTCGATAAAATACAAATTTCCACGTTTACGAGCAGTTAACAACACTTCACCATTTTCGACAATTTTAGCATCATTTGCATTAAAACACACGCTTCGCCCTTTTTCAACAGTTTTTGAAATTGAAAATAAATTTGTCTTAAGTGTGGGTACAAAAAGAGTGTTTTCTAACCTCACTTTTACAAATTGGCCCTTTTTATTTGAAACATTCATTACTGCAGTTCCAATGCCTTCAATGTCAGTTGTTCTGTCATCCGCTAACCTAACCTTCTGACTTATGGTTGGCGTGAGTTCCAAAAAACTATTCTTGTCGCGGCACATGTGTGTTGTTGCTCCACTGTCAACACACCACACGTCATCTCTTCTCGTTAACTTCGCACAGAGAGTGCTCACTGAAGATGATGTCAATGTCACGATCTCTTCTGCAGCTGCATGGGTTTGCTCTGATGCCATCGAAACTTGCTTTTCATTCGCCATTTTTGTCCAGCAATCGGCTGCCTTGTGTCCCAATTTTTTACAATAGTTACACTTATATAACCGTTTTGATGCTTTAAAATTCCTATTTTGATTTTGCACACCACTTTGACCTTGGATCTGAAAAACTTTATTATTTTGATTTGTAGGTAGGCCTACACAGTTTTTATCCGGAGGTTTGTTTTTATTTAGACTTCGCCCTATGGAAGATTTTACATAGAAAGCGCCCGCACCATTTAAGTCTGCTTTCTTGTCCTGTCTTGCACTGAATTCTTCTAGAAGTTTTACTTTCAAAGACTCTGTGTCCGGTAGTTCATCTCTAGCTTCGATTGCACAACGAAAATTATCGTAGCTATCTGGCACACTGTATAATAACACGATGGTTAATAATTCTTCAGAAATGCGAATATCCATTTCATTGAGTTTGTCAACTGTGTTGAGAAAATTCGTGAGATGATCCGCCATGTTTTCTCCCTCTTGCATTTTTGTGAACAAGAGCTTTTTCAAAAGGGTTGCTTTTCTTGCAGGCCCTCTAGACTGGTAAACTAGTTCTAGTTTTTGCCAAACGTCTTGCGATGTTTCACAATGTCTTATGTGACAAAGTTCTGTAGGACTCACAGCTAAAATAATATCAGCTTTAGCTTTACGATCAGCTTTGTCCCACGTGGCCGCGTGTCTAGCGTTATCAGCAATTGCTTCCGCGTCAGCACCTACTGCCGCAGTAGGCCTAGGATTAGTTCCATCGACGTATTCCCAGTGGTCGTTCTTAATTAAAATTGCTTCCATTTGTTGTCTCCATGTATCATAGTTTTCCTTTCCCAGCTTTTCTATATGCGTCGAGAATCCGGACATCTTGAATGAATGGATATGATTTCAGGCCACTAACGATACTTATATTTATGTTACCGAATTTCCACTGCCCTATCACGTTAACAAAACAAATAGTTATTACCGCATTTCCACTGCCCTATCACGTTAACAAAACAAATAGTTAATGTTTATCTTCTTCCAAAACGTTAATACAGCATCCTGGGCCCATAGCCTGTTAGTATTATTTATTAAAGAACAATAAACAATTAAAGAATAAAGAGCACATGCTCGCCACTCGAGATATACACCGGAACTAACAAAGATGTTGCGTGAGACGCTTTGGTGACGTCATCACAGAAGTGACTTCACAAATCTAAAAGTGGAATAGTTACTAAGCTCGTGTTTGTTGTTATAGGCCTAGTTAAGAGAATGTTTATTTATTACACACAACACCTTTTATATATAGAAGGAATAAGAAGACCATCGTGATAAATCACATGCTGATAGCCCATCTCCAAGTGTACTCGATTGAGTTCCAAATTCCAACCCTTCCATCACAAACAATTTAGTCCAACGTAACGTCTTAGACCACATGAACACGTATTGTTCAATGATGGAAACTAATATAATGTTTAAACGATCAACATCTGTACAAATAGCTTTATCAAACAATTTACATACTTATTTTGGTCTTTCTCTCACACAGTCTCCCTCTACACACACACATATATATATATATATATATAAATAGGTACTGTATATATAATACATATGTTTTATTAATAATATATATTATGTATAATATATTCATATTATATATTTAATGTATTATATATAATATAGTCTATATAATAGATAACATATCTATAATATATTATGTATAATAAATCAAATAAATACACTTGTTTAAGATAAATAAAGATACATAATTATTTTTAGTGTAAAATAGTCCCGCGATAACAATTTTGAACCAAATCGCCAGAGCTATATTAAAAAATAATCGAATTTTGCACGAATGAGTCATTAGTAAGTTAACTAATATTAAATGTATTTTTCTCAAAAAAACAAATTTGTATATAGCTATTTATAATACTAGCAACTTGATAGATGACCATTTTGAACCTCACCAGTAAACGACCTATAGTCATATTTTCCTACCAAAAACAAGTACACATATTTATTTGTCATGTTCATGTCAAACACTCCCCACACTTTAAGCAAGATCGTTAAACTTATAGCAATTTTCAAAACAATTTGAATTAAAAATTACCCATCATTAATCGACCTTTTATCGAATTTTTACCCAAACCATGTATACAAGCTTATTTTTTATGTCAAACATTCCCAAGATACGCTTTTGGAACCAAATAACTAGAGCAATTTTTAAAATATTTCCAATTTTTGAAAAAATAGTCATCAGTAAACTACCCATAAATGAGTTTTGCCTCAAAAATAATTAATTATGCATTGTTATTTGTCATACCACTCAATCTCCAGATATTCATCTAAACAAAATCGTAATAGCTATTTTCGAAAAATTTATAATTCAAGAAAATTACTCATCAGTACAATACCCTTAATAGGAGTGCTAGGGTACAAAAAAAAAAGAAGTCATATAGCCCCATAAAACTCAAATATAAAGTTTGACCAAATCCACTTAACCGTTTTGGATCAGTGAGCAGGTAGAGACTGACAAACAGACAAACATAGTGTTCCTTCTCACACCTGTTACTCTCTTCTTTACATCAATTTATAAGGTAGTCTTAGTCCACGGCTGACAGTATTCTCGGTAGAGCAGTCGAGAACTCGTCAGGCCTTTTTTTTTCTACTTGTAGGGGTTAGTAATTAAGGACTGAGAAAAATGATAAGGTTGCTAACTTGCGTTACATTTTAAAAGTTGATATAGTTACAGTGTTCGAAATTACTTTTTAAGAAACGTTTTCTTGAGCTATAATTTAATTATTATAAATAGTTACAGTGTCAGAAACTACTTGAGGGATGATGTTCTAACCGTAAATAGTGTGGTCCTGACTTAATATGTTGTACACTACGTGCATGGCAGTTACAAACTTCCTTTTGGCGTGGTCGGTATAACAAGTAACCGCTTCGCGAAACAGTCTTGAACCACATAATAAACACGAAATCAAATTACGGTGATGTTAAGGTAAATTGTTATTAAAGCCACCTCACCCGTAGATTCTTTATTGTGCCAAAAGGCTTGTACACCAAACTTAGAAGAGTGTCGCACGTCCGGTATATGCTGGTATTACAAGAGAGGTGTCTGCGTTAAGACCCCCTTACACGCTCAATATTATTGCTCAATATTTATTACTGTACAATAATATTGATCGTGTAAGGGTTGTATTTAAGGATTACGTAATATATTGAGTAATATTTTTTTTTTAATACTTATTGAAGCTTCGTCAATATATTGCACCGTGTAAGGCGGTTGTTGCGTAATATAGCCCAGTCTGTTCATAATCGAATGTTTCCTTCTCTAATGGTTCTGTTTTCTCTGACCTAAGATACTGGAAATGTGTGTTTCTGAGATAAAAGGTAACAACTAAAGAAGAGGAAAGAAGGTCTCTATTGAAATGAGTGTATTAAGTCAAGAGAAATTAGTTTATTTTGCGGTGTATTTGTAATAGTAAATAAGGAATCTAGGAGTATTTATTATTATATTATTTCATTTTTCGGACTTATAAGTCACTGGTGGCACTGTAGAAAGTAAAATTAGAGAAATATATGAACCGCGAAAAGAAAATGGAAGCTTATTAAGTCCGTCTGGAAGTGTAGCAAGAAAAGTATTCAAGATAAGGAAGACGTGAAGAGAAAGTCAAATTCAATGCGAACCAATTTCAAAGAAGAACTAAAATTATATATATAATCTCTCGAAGAAATCAGGGGTTGGGCAGGATGACGTAGACCTATATGAGAGCACGTTGTGGTATTTTAATTAAATGTTGTTTCTCAGTGAAGAAGAAACGCCAGATTATTCAGTAAGCACAATAGTTGAGGAAGATGAGACAGACACAATTGATGAGGTAATTTCTAATGTTTATTTAATACATAATATGAAATAGGACATTCTAAAATCCTTGTTTAATTTTATAATTTTTTTAAATATCTCAGTTGACAAATCTATTTTGCCAGGGAACAATATTTGAGCCAAAAAATTATTCACAGTAATTATCCCTAATTTAGCCCAGTTTGTAGAATTCTTATTTATATGTGTAACGAGTTACAAGTTGACGTTATATCAAATGGGTCAAGACTCACCGACACCCGTGATGAGCTACAACACAAACTCCAACACCAAAGCACGAGCTCTGACTTCCACTCTCCAACTGGCAAAACTGACTGAGCGGAGCCTTCAACCGACTGTCTGCTCGGGACTCGATCCGCGGCCGGCCGGAAACGATTGGGGTTTCACGCGGCCAGACGAAGCTATCACTTCCGCCGCTAGGACAACCTGGAATATTCTAGCTCATGCCAGACGCATTCTTTGCTGTTATGTTTGTTCTATCGTCTTACCCCCTCCTTCCCTTGCCCCGTCTCTCTGTGGATACAATAATGTCGCTTATTATACCACCGACTGAGCTTGGTGAGGACGGCGACTAGGGGCCGTGATTTATTTAATATTCAAAATTGCATTTTCGGCATTATGGAGGACATCTTGTCTAAATTATTGTTTGTGACATATAAATATTTAAACTTAGAATTATGAAATGTTGCACGCAGGTTAATGCGGATGCGCTTGCATTCTCTCTCTTTGTACTAGGTTTAATTCATTCTAATTGTACTATTTCGTTTTGTTATACATACATAATGTAGGTATAATTTCATGTATATATTTTCGGTCCCGCTTTGACGTACTTGGCGTCTCGGGCTTACCGCCCGTCCTTTCTTGTTTGCGTATTGAGTGTATATGGGATTATTTAGTTATCTATTTAACTGAGAGCACAGGGCACTTAGGTGTTAGAGTTGAGGCTTGGGCTAACGTCTTTTTCTATATATTGTTTTGGTTCAACGTTATGTTGATGTCTTTAGATCTAAAGGCGCGTAAATGTTTATCTTTTATTGCCTAAATTTAGAGGTATGCTAATAGTTGCAATGTAGTATCTTTGCTTGCACTTAATGCTATAACCGAGGGAACTATAGAAGGAACCATAGATTTCCATGATGGCGATTAATATTACTGTTGAACTGACAACCAGAATATAACTATATGTTTCCCTTTTTAATTTTCAGATATTGTAATGTCGATTAATTCCTTTATCTCAGCAGAGTTATTTAAATCTGAGAGGAGAAGTGCTTCACGCCATATTGTTATATTTTGCTCTAATTATGTATTTACCTTCTATTTTGTCCTAAATAAAACAAACTATGTTGAGGATTGTTAAACTTATTGTCTGGTTTTCCCATCACACTTTCAGTAATGTTAGTTAACTGTTACAAGAGGCTTACATATGTTTATATTACACGATGTGAGTAAATCAACATTGTAATTTTTCCATGACCTTGAAACTGTTACACCCATTTATTAATTTTCATCATCCACTGATCCTCTTGGCATGTATTCACATTAATTCCTTCTCCTTAAATAATTGTGTAAATAACAGTGGGTTAAAACGATTGTTTTAACTTTTTCTGGAGAAACAACAAATGATCTTTGGAAAACATCAAATCTGGAAGCTAATATCCCGAATGCATTTTCCACAATGCGACGTTAAACGATATTTGAAAATTTGTTTTTCTACAGTTAGTCCTCGGCCTCCTGCCCCCTCCATTCTCTCTGAGTAGGGTTTGAGTAGATTTTCACACATAGAAATTGCTCATCCCCAACAAAAACATAAGGAAGTTGTATTATAGTTGGACAACACTTCCGCATTTGGAATGCCAAGGTTGTTTTCAGCAAACAGTTTCCCAAATTTCATGTATTCTAGCACTCCAACGTAGAATATTCGACCGTTGATACCAACATCAGCCATAATAAATTCATAGTTAGAATTTACAACCACCAACAAACCAATACTAAAAGTGCCCTTATAGTTATAATAAAATGATCCCGAATCTGGAGGTTTTGTAATTTGTACATATTTTCCATCGACGCGACGGCTCCAAGACAGTGAGGAAGGAAAATTACACCGATCATTGAGTTTGTTCGCAATATGTTTTCAATCAACGGAAGTGTTGGGCATCTGAAATGAAATATAGCATTGATTAAAATTCATATTTGATGTGTAAATACTAAAACGTGTACTAATATTTATGTACTTATACTACTAAAACTTGCTTTTATTATTTTGGGGATCACCTAGTATTTAAGGTAGCTCTCATCTGAAAGCACCCAAGCCCAAAAAAAGTAAGACCATAGATAACTCACAAAAATAACTTGTTCAATTGGCTTGCAAGAGACATCGTGCACATCAAGATCAATATGATCAACAAGCTGCTATTTGGGCTAACGAACTTAAAAAAACGGGCCTAAGACAACAAATATTTACGAAAATAATTATTAATTATATATTGTTTGAGGAATATTTGGGTACACTTAATAGAAAATCTGTAGTTATAAATGGCCCAGCCTTCTATCTAGTCTTGTCCTATCATAGTAATATTTCAGCTGTTTAATGTACTTACGGTACCTACCCTCATTATAATATAAACTGTACGAGCTACCATGAATTACAACCTTCGGACCACGTGAACTCAGCATCTTCATATTTTTCAACATTTCAGTGAATTTACTGTATACACCTCAGATCAGTGGCACCGATTTCGGGAAGGGAAGGTGATTTTTGCCCAACCAAAAATTGCCTAAGAAGGGCAATGTGTCGTTCATTTTGCCCCCCTCCTCCCAAAATCCTCCAGGTGTGCATTTTATTCATGTGTCCAACAATTTGTTGACAAATGTGTTACAAGATACAAGTGTTTCTTGATTTTTAATAATAATTTGTTACGTCCCTACTCTACTTCTGACAAAACTGTGTAAGGTCACTGGTTTTATTTGGGTGCCAGGTAGCCAACCCTACTACAGCACTACCGTGGCACCGTAGGGACTTACATGGTTAGGATGGACCCCGAGCGGTAGGGGTTGGGATGGATGTTCGTGGGAATGAGACTGGCGAGTTAGCCCAATAAGATATATTTATTAATCTAGTCAGATGCTAAACTACTACATAAGTCACCGGGTAGACCTCCCATGACGAGGGAGCAGGCACGATAACGGTCTCGCAACCTATTTGTAGACCCGCGATCGACCCTCCGGTGGGGTGAACTACCAAATCACATTTTATATCGTTATTTCGTCAGACGTGCTAGATACCGCCACACATGTACTCAGCATGGCTTCCAACATTCAACAACCAAGTGTTATACTCACACACAAAACTTGCTGATCTCGACGTTCACCAGCCAGGAAGGTCCATTGGTCGCACCGTGCTCGCTCGTCAACAGGATACAATCTACATGAGATAGCTGATATTCTCAGCAGGAAGGCAACCCAATACTCTTGACTTCCAAGGAAATGTACAAGAGTAGGTTAACCTCCTGGTGGAATAAGCCTTAAAATAATTATGCTCTTACAAATTTGCATTTTGAACAATTTATGGAATATACCTTAAAAGTAGCCTAACACTTGGAAGTTGCCTGGTTCGCACATAGATAGCTGTTGTGTACGTTCGCGAGGAACACAATATCGTAAAGTGCTTGAAATTGAGCACTGTTATCGAGTACTATCGCGGTATCGACTCAGCAGTTGATACTCGATAGTATAAGTTTTAACAACCCCCCGAGCGCAAAAGTCGCTGTTCAAATTCCCACTGTGAGAGTTTTTGATGTATTCCGCCTTCTATTGTCTATGTCGTGCAGTGTCCGAGTCAGTCAGTTTTTAGTTCTGTCGTTGTTGTTTCGCGATCAATAGCATAAATACATTTTCAGCAGGTTTATTTATATTTTTTTTGTTAAAACTCGAAAATTCCTGAAACAATGGACCAATTTATAATTACAAGTAAGATCAAGAGGGTGGAGGAGAGTTCACATTCCAAAAACGGCGCAAACCTCTTGATAATACACAATGAGTAATGCTCACATAATACATATTTGTTTTGATTTTCACTTCACATCCCTGCATTACATTAGTCATGTTCTCCCAAAATTATCTGAACTACTTCAAAAACACTTGTTTAAAATAAATAAAAGATAACAAAACTGTTTTTGTACTTACCTTAATATTATTACGTTTCAGGCTAAGGCAAAGAGCTTGACAGGTTCCCATGAATATACATACGGCTGATAGTTATTGGTGAAGTAAACGTGGAGAATTTCAAATCTTCCAATGTGTTCCCTGTTGCGAGATAACGCATCGTCATGGACATACTTTCGCGGGAAGAGATAGTTAGTTGTTCTCATTACAATACTTTGCTTATGTTTGAATGGTGAAACCATAATCACCAAGCCATCAAATAGTTCTTCATCCAAACTTACAAGGTGACCTGGCGGTCTAGGGGTGAGGTGTCAGACTTCTGTGCTGGCAGCCGGGGTTCAATCCTCGGTCTCGGCACAGATTTATCTGACTACCAAACCCTTACTTCACCTCTGACAAGACATCTTGTGAATGTGGGGAATGCCAGGCCTTCACCGTGGTTCGGATTCCGCGTTAAACTGTAGATCCTCTATTTCATCTCACAATCACCCTACCATTACACATTAGCGTAAGTGCGTATAACCCGAACGGGTAGTAAGACGCGGTGCTAATAATAATAATAA
>CABFVX010003479.1:13844-30914 GCA_902151425.1 Timema shepardi | reverse complement strand
GGGGGGGGGGGGGGGATTGAGTAAAATGAAGTATAAAATTGGTCAAACATCCTTCGATATTATACTTGATGGGCACTTGTAGGCCTATTACATGAATACATTAATCTAGGTGTTAAAGAATAATACACTAAATTTGCAATATATATATATGAAATAATCGAGAGTTAAGAAGAGGCTAAAACCTTAACCACTTTACAATGGGGACATACAGAATTGAAAAATCTACTTTTTTGGGTTCATGTTCACGAAAAACGTTAAGATTCGTCTATTTCCCCTTGATATGAAAAAGTAAAAACAACTATAAAAGTAACTATTTGTGCCACTTTTCCCCACAGTTGAAGGGAGTTTGCTTGTGAAAGTTCCATGGCAGGTTGTTAAGGGGGGATGAATATACCCCTTCACCCCACCTCGCCCCTGCCAATTACATTTAGATGGAGAGCGGTACTATGGATTTATCTCCTATTCAATTTGACATTGTATGGAGCGCTGGAGTATAATAGAATAGGAACAAAAATGAAGGATGAAGCAAAGAGGTTCTAAATGCCCTCATCACGTGAAAAGGGAATATTTTATGAAATCTTATTGTAGCTATTGAAAGGATGATTTATAATTACTTTTCCCTTCTTCGTCTCCCAACTTTTTTTTAGGGTTGTAGATCGATAGAAAATGTAAAGAAGGGTAAGAATATAGAAATGGAGGTTATCTATCTAACATCAATTAAAATTCCATCAAGTCTTTCTGAGTGGCTCAGCGATAAGAAAGGTGGCTAATGGTATACGGAATCAATTCCGTATTGTGGACAATATAACTTAATATTTATGTTAGAATACGGCGTTTTTTAAAGTTACTCAGAATAACTGTCGTTGAGTATTTAGTTTTATTGCTCCAGGTCAATCAAGTTGGTAGCGCTGAAATAACTTTTTAGAGCGTTGAGGTTAGATAACACAATTAAAAAATAAATCATGCTATCTAAAATTTAACACAAATTTGAGGTATTTAACGTGTGCTTTCTGAACCGACTGATTATATGAACACACGAGAATTTCTATAAGCGAAAGCTAAAGATCCTATCAATTTTGCCGGGAAGCGTATAACCCGAACGGGTAGTAAGACGCGGTGCTAAATACTATTATATTAATTTTGCCGGGAAAAGTATTTTCACATACCTTCAAGGGATCTTTTGCAGGCCACAATCGACATGGGACACACGGCTTTACTTACCCGCCGAGGGAAATTGTTCTACGTATTATTATCTCTCAATAAATATCCATATATCTCGACTGGGTTTGAACCCATAAAGATCGGGTCCTGAGGTGATCATTGTACCCCAAGTCCACCAAAGTCAACAACAAAAACACAAAACCGCCGTAAAATCGACTTTTCTAGCAACAGGGGTGGACTGGTAGGTTCCAACCACCTCAGGACTTCAAATATTATGGCTCCTAACATACATTCATACATAACACTGAAGCTACTACATGTTTCGGTGTAAGCTGAAAGTGAGGTGTGAATTATTTATAGTTTTATCATTAGTAAATATAATCACGAGTCCATTTCAACCACATTGTTGATGATTATGTCGTTGTTGAGTCCTCTTGAAACATCAGTTTCTACCTTCTACTGGCATGATCAAATATTCTTATAGATGATTAAACAATAGCTGGGAGTATATTTGTAATAGATTTGAGTTAGTAAAATGATCCTCCTTCACGCAGGGCTATACAGTAGATTAATTGGCAGGCGTTCCAAAAATCCCCTGGGAATATACACTAGATTGATGGTTTTCAACTATACTGTTTTAAATTTTAATACTACTTATTTATTTTAACACCAAAATTGTTAACGGTATAGCTTATGATGTAAAGAGAAGTGAGAATTTAGTTTAGATGACTGCACCCACATTAGCGTGGTGAGAGAGTGTAAAAATTAAAGTGAAATTTCACAGGTGGAAAATCATCAGCCCGATGCATTCAGTTAATTATTTTAACTTCGATCTTTCTAGTCATCAGTATTCCACTGTACTGTTGGTCTGACTCATTAGACTAAGGGACCACCGATGCCAATATTTATATGTATTAATTAAAGTGATTTTTCTTAAGCCTAGTCAGTTTTCATTCTTTGTTTTTCTTATATAATTCAAGTATTTCCCTAAAGCGTATCAATAATAACCACCCTAACGGGTTTGCATGCGAGCAAAGGCATCAATCTAGTTTGGTCTGATTTACTGGTGATGGGAGAATTTGGATTTTGAATCTCAGCTGAATGGACGGGCGCACTCAAATTGTTGAATAAAGTATACCTGTCCGCAGGAATTCAATTAGGGTGCACTCAAATGGCGGAATAAAGTATACCTGTCAGCCTGTGCACATGAGTTTAGGAACAACTTGCAATCACATTCAACTCCTAGCCCATAACCTAACCTAACCTAACCTGTGTAGCGGTGCTCTAATTAACACTAAATACGCCAACTAACAAGGGAAATAAACATGATAGATTAACACTTGAAAGCATAAGATTCAAATGCATGTTGACATAAGAGTTAAATGGAGCGAACAAAGCAACCAATCACAAGGTAAACATCAGAGCACACTCCAATGTCTTCAAAGATAACCTATAAAGTTGGTCAAGATAGCTAACATAACAGTAAGACATAAAATTGACACACTCAGAGTGAACTATGCGTGAAGCGCCAGTGGTTCAACACTATAATTAAAACTCCACCAGTGCAATGAATAATCTCGCCCCATTCTTAAAAGAGTTTTGTTATACTTCCTAGGAAGAAAGAAAATTGTGAAGTTATTTTAAGTTACTCCCCGAAGGTAGACACAGACTACCAACACAATACAACAGTAATAATAAATTTGTCGTAACAAATATATTATGGGCTATGACAGGCGAGCAAGGCCAAGACAGAACCTGCTCAACATCTATTGTAAACAACCCTATTTTAAGAACTGAGAACTATATAAGCTAGTGACGCTAGCTTGGCCTAATTGGATTAGTTACAATAGTTTCAGAGAATCGACTATTTGTTCCGGTTACAGACACACCGGGCAAAAGTCTTAGGGAAAGTTGCCATTCAGGGTTCTAGGCCTCAATCTTAATACAGACTGGCGAGTAACCAATTAGTATAACCAGGAATCATGAGAAACACCACATTCAACCTAGGTGCAAACCACTAACCAACCATACATTGGTTATAATCAACCAAAAAGAAATCATGCTGCACCTTAAGGAACCCATACATGAACGTCCAATAGAATGTAGGCCACGACAGAAGGGCGGGAACAAACCCACAAGTTGCACACCACAATCAGGCGAACAACAAGGCGTGAGGCGCCATGGTTCCACAAGAAAAGCAAACCAATACCTAACTAGGTATGTACATCGGGCCTGGAACAACCTAAATTCCCCCTTTCCCGCCTTATGGCCCTGCTGACACAGCATGGTCTTGCAGGCCAAGGAGTGAGACATACTCCAATGAAACCACTGGTCTTAAGGACCAAGCAGAAAAAACAAGTGATGCGAGAGACCTCTCATGACATGCTCAACATGACATCGTCAAAAAAAAAGCTAACCTAATTATGTATTTAATAACCTCAAAAGTGACAGACACTTTCAACTTGTAAGACAAAAAACCCTTAACTTAACATGCTAGCACTTAAGCCTCCTACTATCTTCTATTTAAAAGTTTTATAGTTTACGGCGAGTTATTTTCGTCTGTCCAGCGAGTCCGACGGCACCATCATCGTGACCACTATGGTTTGGAGTACACTAGATTGGAGAGGCGTCGGTCATCGAATATTATATTGGAACTGTGTTTTGTTCCCAGCGGGCCGAGGCATTTTATACTTGTTGAACAGATGAACCATGGGAAAAGGAGGGGGGTAGAAACAGCCCTTGATGTTGAGAACAACACATAGGCACCTGGCCGTGGCGCACACGCCCTCACGAGCCACGCAGAAATCCACTCAGTTCGTTAGATAGTTCGATTGAATCAAGTCCATAGTTGAATTAAGGCTGTTGTGTGTAACTCTTCCTATGGAGCCGTTCTTACACAGCGACCTTCCCGAGGCGTGGTATGTAACAAATTATGTTATACATTAATATATATACATATATAGTTAGATATCCATGTATATGTTATTTCGTGAAATTATTTTCTGTTTATTTTCTGTAGCAGATTTAGTCTGCACGGCCAGGACTGGTTAGCCCACTACACCTGACCTAAGCTAACCTAGCATAGCCTAGCCTAACCTAGCATATCCTAATATAACCTAACATAACTTAGCCTAACCTAACCTCCATTTTCCATTTTGAATAAAGTCATTATAAATTTAATTTTTACTCCGCAGTACGTGTAAGTTTATTACCAACCCCGGGTGAGTTGTTCCGCAGTTTGTATGCACCGTATTAGTTGTTCCGCAAATCATATGCACCGGGTTGGACTTAAGATGGCTGATCTAATTGGCTGCCCACGCTCTAACTTCCACCCCCAAGCAAATGCCGTATGCATTTCCTCGAAATTCCACCTTCCTCCATCATGCTTCAGTGTATGCATTATGTTGATAGCCCAAACAAGTAAAATAAGCGGATTCCGGTTTTGTCTCATAGTTGGTAAGATTGTCAGAGGCTGTTTGACGCTTAACTCGTATTAGTATTTCCATCAACCATTTTGTTATTAAAAGTGAGAATTTGTTTGTCCTTTTAGGACTCGATTAAAACAAAAAATACACATTCATAAAACTTAGATATTCAATCAATATTCCACACACGTTAAGAAAGTTCTAAAAGTAAAGAACAAATTATTTTTAAGAGATACGTTCTAGACTTACATATTATATCAACACAAGAATTACCAACTAGTTTAACCTATGCCGAAAAGTTTAACACCCAGCTCTGCACATGGAATTGTAATGGTTGAGCAATAAAGGTTTTAATGGCCAAATACAGAGTTATTTTAGTTTGTTTAGGGACTATACAGAATGGTACCAGTATCTTCTAGACCTTTAGTTGACCTCCCTATCCACTCAGTCACGGAAACAATTATGGTGAGTAACATAATAATGTTAACAATAAGTTAAATCCTTTTTGTAACACAGCGTCTTATACGCTTATGTAATAATTACGCTCATGAGCTAGAGCTGAGGAAGGTTAAATTTAGAGGAAATGTACCCACACTTACGTGGAGATAGAGAGTGGGAAATCATTTAAGAAAATCACCATTAGTACATCCAACTGGGATCGAGCCCCAATCTCCCAGTTAATTGTTATCCAATTGTAATTATAATATATTTTTAAACCAGTTAGAAATAGCTTGATTGGCACCAGATGTTTGCTGTGTTCCGCAAGATGTTCTTCAATAAGTAATAATGGAAATTAAATGTTAGCAAGAGGCGCCCCAGTAGGGGTTACACGTCATAAAATAGATGGTGTGTCATGAGCACTTTACATGAACCAAGTGTCTGCCTAATGGGTTTTTTAACATTACTCAACAAGTTCGGCGAAAGCGGAATATGGGACGTTTTGTTTGTCACTGTGAAGCGTTCTATATTAATAAATCCTGCCTCAGGATTCAAGTGGTTTAAGACGTAAGGCTTCCAATGGTCTGGTCAAGGAGGGAGAGGTTCGATTCTCAACCATCCCCTCTCCGCGGAAATGAGAGTACATTTAAATACACTCCTCATTCTTACCCCTTAGATTAAGCATTAGGCCCTAAGGCCGGTAGTGCTGGCTACACCAGATGGAATAGAACCCATGTATTAGGAGAGACCAGAAAATTTTGTGGTTCCCATTGTCTACCTCATCGAAATTTCTATGAGCGATCGTGAAATGTCCTACCAATTTTGCCAGGAAAGGTATTTTCACATACCTTCCAGGGTTATTTTACATGCTACAACCGTCATGGGACCGACGGTTTTACATACCCTCCTAAAGAGGGTGTGGTGCGGATTTTTATCGCTCAAGAAAAATCCATTGACCTTGGCTGGGTTTGAATCCACAAACGTCGAGCCTTTAGGTGGGCGTCGAGGTCGCCGAGCTATATACAGTACCTGCGGATAATACGTTCATAGATCTACCTCGGTTACGTGAAACAGTGGATAGTACCGAATTATTATATAACGTGATATTTAGGTAACATACATCAATTCATTAAAAGTTAAGACTTAGATAAGATGGTCTAGGAAAATAGATAAAAATTGATTTATAAATTAAATGTTCAAAAAAGTGGAATCAAGTGAAATCATCAAACAACAAAAATGTATAATTTACATTATAATTTTGGTGAAAAATCATAGTGTAAGGTATGAATATTTTTATAAAATTATAATGCATCATCAATTAAAATATAAATCTCAAACGAGTTAATGAGAAGTCTAAAACATAAGTTAACATATTAAAATATTAATACACACATATAATATAGTGTGGTGCGAACAATGTTCTTGAGTCCAGATATGTTGATAAATAAAATAATGAAATTTAGGTTAACATCTGCCAAACAAATTTAATGAAGTGGTTATGTATTGTAGAATAATCTAAGTCCTATCTATTTATTTGTCCCATTACTCCTTTTTGACATCCAGCACTGAAAAGAGGCTGGATTACTTCATCCCGACATGTTTCAGTACTATGGTACCATAATCATGGATATTATGTCGTTGTGAAAAACACTATGTGTTGTTACGACGGCTAGATGTTAACTCTTACTTTCAACAATTTTTTAGAATGTTTTCTAAAATGCTATACATAAATACGGTGAAGTTTAATTGATAAATTATTCACAGTAAGACTTTTCCAACATTAAATAAAGTAATAATAACGTGTATTCTACACTACAGTGTACTTACTATTCTTCATTCTTCTTGTTGAGACGATCACTTATGATGATGATTATGATGAGGACGATGATGATATCACAATGCCCCCGATAAGTTGATGAAGTGGAGGGATGGTATAGGCATTGAAACACTGTGCTTGGCTATTGACTTTCAAACAAAATGAGAGAGGGGTCATCAGGAACATCTTCGGGAGGGGGAGAAGGCTAAACAGACGAAAACGATGATGGCTTGATGACGTCAGACGCAGATGAATTCAATTAATTAATTATAATAAAATAAAATCGGGCAGCGGTAAACCGTGGATAGCTGAATTATCAGATGGGGCCTCTACTGTATATAATATTATGTAGGCCATTTATATTTTTAACACACAATAATCTGTGACTTTTGTATCAATGCCATAGCTCCAAAACCATGATACCTTAGTATAAAAGCTATATTTTGGGTTATTATTTTATACTTGTTAATTTTTATTAGAAAATTTGCCACAACTAATATTTAAATGGAGGTCGCTTGGAATTAATACCAAAGTAATTGATTATCGTGGTATAGATTATCATGTTACATTCGCTTCGAAACTAAACGCGGACTAAACGTCAAACTTATCTAGTCTAGTCTATTCTGTCCATGACGAGGAGGTTGGGGTTAGAATCGAGGCCAAATGTACTGTGTGATTTTTACTCAAATGGTTTCTCACTCCTTTCCTCCACGTAAACGCGGGCACATTTCCTCGAATATCTGTAGCCCAATTAATTTTGCTGCGCATCTTCTATCGCTTTGATACGAAGGTTTTTTTTTGTCAAACCCGATATATACTTATTTTATGGGTCTAAAGCGATAAATGAGGCCTTTAATAAAAATGTGTTAACATGAAGATGTGCAACGTTTCCCCTTCCACACACCCTTCTGCCCCCCCTCCCCCCTCCTCTTCCCCCGACTCATCTCCGAAACCACTAGGGTTATGGAGTCTATCTTCAGTTGGGGGCTACCTTTTGAGACGTTATCCCCCAAAAATGTTAATGTCGCCCTCAACCTCCTCAGACCTCTTTGCCCCCCAGACGAATCTCTGGAACCGCTGGGGCCCATCTTCAGGTGGGGGGTACCTCTTGAGACTTTCCACTACCCAAACTCCTCCGACCTCTCTGCCCCCACATGCATCTACGAGCAAATTCCACCACTCCTTTCCAGCCCCCTTTCCTATATTTGTTTCTATTTTTAAGTATTGCGCAAGGATTTACTAGTTATAACTATTTCAGCTTTGACTGAGTGTCGTATTACATACATATCCACCATACCACATTATATTTGTATTTTTATTTTGGTTACTTTCTTCTGCTACATTTTAGTTGAGCATGGTTTATAAAGTATTTTCAAACCAATCTCCTTCAACAACAAAATCGAATTAATATATGAAATTGCTTCGGAGCATCCGTCACCTCACTTCTTTCAATAATAGTAAGAAAGTCGCGTCCCTCGCATTCAACAATACCAAAAAGGTTAGAACATTCATTTCAAGTTATTTTAACAACAAAGACAGGACGTTAACTGACATTTATTCAGGAAGAAAAAATAGAAGAAAACATGCCTCGTCGTTTCCTTTCAACCATAAAAAAAAGAAGAGGATAGACAGTCACGTTATGTCATTTTAAAACTCGCATCACAAACAGGACATTCTTTTTGACACAAATCGATTCGCTAGCTTATATAACCGCTAAGAGATAGCAGCACTCAAGCGTTGCGTTTCCTAAACCAGCGCTCACTATTGACTGGAGATGTAAGCTCGACTCCTATTGGTCGGTGGAAGACGATGATATGAAAATCAGGGGAAAGAGGGGAAGTCTGACTGCGCTTCTGTTTCGTGCATCGCGGTTCGCGGTAGTCGAGTTAAGTTGGCCGAGCTGTGAGGTTAAAAAAATACCTCAAGACGCAAGAGCCGGCCGTTATAATATATAATTAAAAAAAACCCAAGCAAACACCGGTATACATTAAATACAAGAAGGTGACAAGTGATTAATTTTTTTTATAAATGAAGTGAACGTGTGTGATCATTTACATCTCGGAAAGTGAAAGTTTCAACAAATTAAATTATACTTGACCAGTGTTGTGGAATATATTTATATATTTTTTAAATTTTGTTTCACTGGGATGTAACTTGTGTGAGTTTTTATTAGCTACGTGTGTGATGATAATTTATATATTTTTTCCTTAATTTTTTTTTCTGAAAATATTGGTTTATTAGTGGAATATTACTTTCACCCCAATGGCGTCGTGTTACCCCGGTTTTGACCTGGCTCCCCCTGCTCCCCCGACTCGCAACGCTCCCGCCCCTCACAAGGACTACACCCGGCCCCTTCACGTTGACTGCAGCGTCGAGTACGAGCTGCCTAACCAGGCCAAGCCACCTGAAGGCGCAAGGAGCGAGCCCTTGCTTATGATCCATCCTTGTTACTACCGGAGGGCGGAGAGCCAGAGACGCAGCCCTTTCATCAACAACCTGCCGACGAGGACGCAGAGCATGGTGACCGTCGGCGGCCGAAGGGCGTCGCAGGTGCCTCGATTAGTCCAACAACAGCAGCAGCAGACGGCGGTGTCGATACAACAGCCTCAACATCAGACACAACAGTACCAGGTGCAGGCGGTGAGGTACCTGGACCCCTCGGGGCGACCAGAGGCAACGACAATGTTGCACCAGCAGCAACAGCACCATCAACATATGGCGGTCACCAACTGGAACCAGATGGACGCCTCCCTCGTGGCGGCGCCCGCACCGGTACCGGTGTATAGTAAACCCTCCGTCGCGGCGGTAAAACATATGAAGAGAGACCCGATGTTGTGCAGGGGTGGCGACTTCAGTTCCGGGTCAGACAGCGGTGTCAGCGTCTCCGCCGGACACTGGACGGACTCTGACCGAAGTCCTCTGGCGCCGGAACTGCGGCTCCAGAGGGACTTCACGGCAACGACGGACAGCGGCATCGGGACGCCCGTTGACGACAAGGCCGTTCTATCAGGTAGGATGGACGCCCCTCGTCTTTATTTTATAAATTTTGTATCGTTTGTTTTTGTACAATTTCACTCAAGAAAGTCCAGGATATCTTCCCCCCCGTGCACCACGTCTTATCAATCGTCCTGCTTTCCGCATATTTACCTAATGAGATGGGTAAGGATTATTGTTCAAAACCCGACCTACTCGTCACCTGGTGAGCTAAACAGAATTAGACTTGATGTCTTGGCCCGCGTGCTCACACCGACGTGGGTGTCCCCGGATATGAATGAACTTGATTTGTCCCTGGAATCGCTTCATTCAGTATGGGGTTAAACCGCCCGTCAGCTGTTCTAGTACAACTATTTCCTTACAACTCTTGGCGTGTGTGCGCGCGCGCTTGGATTCCAGACACCTGAAATGTTTCCTCTTGACGTTATTATATCCTCGTTAGATTGTCAGAATTAGCGTTTTTTGAGACGGGATTGTCTGGCCATGAGGTGAAGATCAAAGAAACCGTCGGCCTATGAATACAGTGTCCTATACCGGGTTCAATTCCTACGGAATCCCAAACCGAGTATAACTAATACGCTGTCTTAAACCAGATGGCCTGGAACTAATACAGTTTCTCAAACCGCTTAAAACTAATACGGTGTCTCAAACCGAGTTTAACTTATACTGTGTCTAAAACCAGATAGCCTAAAACTAATGCGGTGTCTCAAAGAAGATAGCCTAAAATTAATACGATGTCTCAAACCGGTTGAACTAAGTCTAAACCCGAGTATAACTAATACGATGTTTCAAACCGAGTAGAACTAATACGATGTTTCAAACCGAGTAGAACTAATACGATGTTTCAAACCGAGTAGAACTAATACGATGTCTCAAACCGAGTATAATTAATACGATGTCTCAAACCGAGTAGAACTGATACGGTAACCTAGAACTAATATGATGTCTCAAACCGAGTAGAACTAATACGGTAACCTAGAACTAATATGATGTCTCAAACCAAGTATAACTAATACGATGTCTCAAACCGAGTATAACTAATACGGTGTCTCAAACCAAATAGCCTAGAACTAATACGGTGTCTCAAAGCAGATAGCCTAGAACTAATACGATGTCTTAAACCTAGTATAACTAATACGATGTCTCAAACCAGATAGCCTAGAACTAATACGGTGTCTCAAAGCAGATAGCCTAGAACTAATATGATGTCTCAAACCAAGTATAACTAATACGATGTCTTAAACCGAGTATAACTAATACGGCGTCTCAAACCAGATAGCCTAGAACTAATACTATGTCACAAACCGGTATAACTAAGTCTCACACCGAGTATGACTAATACGGTGTCTCAAACCAGATAGCCTAGAACTAATAGTGTCTTAAACCTGGTAAAACTAATATGGTGCCCAAACCGGCAGAACTAATACGGTGTCCTAAACCAAGTAGAATTAAAGTGATGTTTCAAACCGAGTAGAACTAATAGGCCTACAGTAGGCCTAATTAGCCGATAAAAGATGCTAAATAATCTAATAACAAAATACTCTAAATTATATTTGATCCCGATCCCTTGATGGTTTAAAACAAAGCTGCACCAGTGAGCGCGCAGCTAAATGTCAGGCTCATTTATTCTGGCTTGCTGGTGACGGTGAGGTCGAAATTCAAATTAAAGTTGAGTGTACCGAGTATTTTTTTAAAACTTATTATCACGAACTCTGCGCAAATGCGGAAACATGTATTCTAATTCTACCTTATTCCTCCCATTTGTGTTAACGTAATTTAATTATTAAATGCGATGGCCTGGTCAGTGAAGTAAGCGTTTTTTTGTTTGTTTTTTCAATTTAGTGAACGAAGTTTCTAACGCTTTATTTTATTATATTTGGGAGAACATTAGTTTGATTTGTTCTACTTAACACACACAATTGAGAGGAGTGTTTGTTAAAGCTAACTCTATTGCTTTAACTGAATATGATGGCATTAAACTAAATAAAACCAATTATTGCTCCAGAAGTCTTTGAAACTTGATAAAAGAGCTCAAATTATTTTGCAAAGCTATCTGATACCAATAAACCGTGAATCAACTCACCGGAACAATTATTTTAGCTAGTTGAATCAGGTGTCTAATAAACATTATATTAGCTATTTCTTCATTAATTACAAATTTAAAAAGTGAACAAAATTTAAAACATGAATTAAAGTTTTTTTTAATGTGAACAGATTTTAGTAATACAATTAACATGGGAAAATGAGGGAATTTTAAACTCCTATTTCATTGTTGGCTATACATAAACCTAAACATTTATTAGATTGGCTCATTTAAAATGCAAGACCAACTCTCTCTTTGGAAGTAGCTATGCTATACACACACCTAACCATAAAATTAATTGTCTCGCATAGATAAAAAAAACCACCTCGTACAAAACTGCGGCCGTAAAATGTTGAGTATGGTATGGAATGCTGTTATCTTTCTCGGAAACGATGCATAGTAAGAATATTATTATAATTCACGAGAGGTGAAAGGGGACGGGGGTATACATTGCCTCCCTAAAATAGAGCGTATCGTATCGAAAATTACAAAGGACTAATGCCTGCTATATTATTCACGGTTAGCTGGAACTTGTGGAAAAGTTTTTTTTTAATTTGTTTCGCGTTTTATCCCAAAATGGCCTTGGTAAAAAAAAAGTTAAAGAAGACGGGAGGGACAGTTACAGGCCGTCGATCTTGAATGGGTCGCCGACGCCCTTTGCCTGGCGCATGCGCGGTATGATCGTGCCACGTTTCCAAGGAAGGGTGTGGTAGACGTTACTAAAAATTGTGTAGTATTTTTTCCTTTATTCTTTGAAAGGAACAAATGAATAGGTTTTTGTCGAAATAGGTTCGGGCAAGGATTGAAGGAGAGGAAAGCGTTTTATGTATGTGTGCAAAAACTTTTATTAGATACTAGACCAGTAGCTCTTTTTAAATATACATACAGATTTTTTCCCCTTTTATTTAAAAACTATTCCACACACACAACATGATTCATTCACCTTTTCTTACTCTCAAAAATTTAATTGTGAAAAAGATGAAACGTTTTTTAAAACGTTTGAAAACTTTAAGAGTATCTAAATTATTATTATTATTATTAGCACCGCGTCTTACTACCTGTTCGGGTTATACGCACACGCTAATGTGTAATGGTAGGGTGATTGTGAGATGAAATGGAGGACCTACAGTTTAACGTGGAATCCGAACCACGGTGGAGACCTGGCATTCCTCACATTCACAAGATGTCTTGTCAGAGGTGAAGGAAGGGTTTGGTAATCAGATAAATCTTTGCCGGGACCGGGGATCGAACCCCGGCCGCCAGCATAGAAGTCTGACACCTTACCCCTAGACCACCAGGTCACCAAGAATATTTAAAGAAATCATTAGTCGAATTTAAAATGTGTTTTCAGGGGAATATTTTTTTTTGTAAAACTAGATGGGGCGTGAGTAAAACTTGTGTTGTATAGCAACATAAATAACATAGTTTTATAAATATGACTATTTTTACTTTTTTTTTACTAATATTCATTGCGTTTTAACCGAGTTAACTAGCGAAAATTTATTAATGTTGGCTATTCTTAGAAATTATTATTAAATGAAGGGCGCGTGTCTAAAGTTAAGCTTCATGTTTGATTATTATTTAAAAATTAAGTTGAACTACATTATTCAATTCTATAAAATAATATATTAGGTATTAAGTTATAGAGATAAAATATTTCCTTAGAAAACTCGATAAACAATAATTCCTTAAAATCGAACTCTTTTATTTTTCTAATTTCATCAGTCCGTAACAATATCACAAACACTTTCTAGTAAATTTTCCTTATTTTTGGTTGAATGACAAACACCATTTCAATAAATTAGGAAAATAAATACCTGAGCCAAGTTGTTAGAGCGGCTGTGGATTGAGTTAAACATACTAGGGTTCGATTCCCCAACGGGATCCAAAAGGCTATCATTGGTGTAATTAGGGCAGAGCCTAGAATAGCAACACTAAACCCTCAACATTAGCACCAGGAATTATAATATTTGGTTAACAGGGCAAAAACATACGTAGGGCTAAAGACTCTCAAACTAACTTAACCTAGGACACCACCACTTAAAACACTTAACTCCATAAATTGTTATACCGGTATCTGGGTTACGGGTTTATCACATACACAAACATACTTACTCTTAACCTATGACAGCAACACTAAACACCCAGCCCTAGAATTATTGATTATAATTTCTTTGTAATAAAACAATTTCACGTTTTTTAGTTAGACCGAGATACAAACTTAAACTAAAACAACAATATTTAACAGTGAATACTATATCAAAGAATGATTATTGAAATAACAAATATGTATCCTGAAAGTTATGTCACACTTTAGTTTACTAAAAGTTTTATCATAAGTGAAGGGGATGATAAGTGATCTTATTTTATTCCTGGGTAAAGCTCATGCCTCATTTAATCTGAACCATTTTCAAAACACCATTTATTTTGAATGGACTTATTCTTGAATTAGCTAGGGAAAAAAAACAAGTTTTGAATTTGATCAAGAATCATTTTAATACAATATACCTACTCTCTTAGGTTAAGTTTGTTTATTAGTTCTGATATTTAATTATTAAATATCCTTGTTTAAAGCTAGGGCTAGGTGAATAGTAGACGTATTCTCCCAGGTTAAATTAGTTTGTAAGTCCTGCTAGCCAATTAGAATTCAGGACTAGTGCTGGGCGTGTTGAAATTGGACGTACCCTACTGCCATGGGTTAAGTGAGTTTGTAATTCCTGTTCTAATAAGTGTGCTTAAAGCACAGTTAAAAACTAGGGATCTAAGTTTAGTTGAATATATATAGTGTTTTTATTTATCCACTCTCGATGATTTACTCTACTAAAGTGAATATTTAAAGTCTAAAATTAACTATTTTAAAAGCGACACGACCTGTTTCGGTGGCCGCATGGTCTAAGGCTTCGCTCTCGCAGTAGACTAGACTGCCGATGGCAGGGAGATTGAGGTTCGAATCTCGGTCGGGTGTCCTTAGTGTGATTTTTACAAAATAGAGTGTTTCACTCTCTCCACGAAAATGTGAGTACACTTCCTCTAAATATAACCTTCCTCATCCATAAACCCATTAACGTGGCTAGTACATAAACATCCGAACGAAAAATAAGACACGGCGCAAAAAATAAAAGAAGTGACATGAATTTGACCAAAGGTATATTCCAAGCTTTCTTCAAACTTTGAGGGTTATGTGCCTGGCAGTTTTTCTCTCGACTGGCACAGGAATTTCTCGTTTTATTTGTATTGCATTCTTTGGGACTCTTTTCTATCTATAACGTGTTCCAGTCGATTGGTTGACAGCGTTAGCATCTGCCTCGGTGTTTATGTCGGCATTTTAGAAGACCTAACGTGCTCCCTCTCTTTACTTGAATTTCTACGGTAATACCTCGTACACACGAGCGATGTTTTTGTATTTAATTGTAGACCACGGCGGTGTTGGGGTAAAGAGCTTGGCTCAGGATTAAATTTTCGTGGGTTCAAATCCAGCAGGGTTCATCGGGTTTTTCTTGAGCGATAAAAACCCGTATCACAATTTCCTTTCGGAGTGGAAGTAAAGTCTTCAGTCCCATGTCGATTGTGGCATGGAAAAGAACCCTAGAAGGTATGTGAAAATACCTCTCCCGGCAAAATTGATCGGCCCTTTCGCTCTCGCTCATAGAAATTCTCGTGTGCTGATATAAGTCGGTTCAGAAAGTGCTTGTTAAACACTTTAAATGTATTTAATCGGTAGAGAAACTTTCTCGGAAATAAGCAATAGCAGCTGTTATGAAATAGTCACCGAGGTAACTACTACGAAATATATGACTTGCATTCGCACAGTCGCTGTTTTCATCCTTTTTTTTTTTAATAGTACCAAATCAACAAAGATGAGTGCAGGTAGGCCTACCTATATCTATTAAATAAAATTTAACTAAAGCCACTCCCCTCAAATATTTTTCGAGGCAAAGATATTTCATTTGACTGTTGTTTGAAAAATACAAGTAAATCACTTTTCGGTTTGCTAAGGCAAGACAGCTTGTGTTTCTTCTGCGCATGCGTGTAAATAAGCATATCTGAAAACTATGACCTGCGCTACTACCGAATCGCACACAAGTTTCCTTAGCTGTTGTCTTCCTAATAGTCGCCATGATAGTTGGTTGTTCAGTTGGTAATAAATGACTACTGAAATCAGTACTACGTAAACATCGCCCATGTGTCTGGGCCGTAAGCAGGCAGTAAGAACAGAGTCCCGGAAAAGTTTGGAAAAATAATTCTGTATTTTACGAATACTAAAAGCTTCAAGGCACGCGCAGTTGGGCGTGCAGACAAAGGCGTCAGTCTCGTTTTCATCCGGAGTTTCGGGGGTAGGCTTGGGAGGGTGGAGCAGGTCGGGGTTCAAATCTTGACATGTGTACTATGATGTTTAAGTAGTTTGTCTCGCTATCTATGTAAATGCGGGTACATTTTCTCCTAAGCACTACCATTTTTATTTATATTCTATAAGTGTATAGGCCTATATTAGGATATCCCAGGTAGAAAGTAAGACAAAGAGTAGGCTTACACAATACACCACATTGTTTTCATTCATTCCTTTTCCACACAAGTGCGGGTGCATTTCCTCTAAAACGTGATCTATCATGTTATCCGCACCAATTAAAAATCATTACAAAAAAGTAAATACACTACCACATTTCCTTACAATATAGCCTCCTATTGTCATTTTAAAACACTTATTTTTTATTCCTTCTACTATTCATTTAATGAACACAGGAGTCTAGTATTATACATTGTAGTGCCTTCGTGATGTAGGTTACACTAATATTATTAGTGCGTGCGCGCAAGCGGTATTTTTATATTCTGTCCAACCACCTGAGTTTATCTTTCCGTGCGACGAGTAGTTCCAACGAGCATAAACACACAAACAAGCGCGTATTCAAACTGAGAGGCCAAGAACGAACGAACAGTTTTACAATTTGATACATGGCTCAAATGGGAGAGAAATGTTTGGTTTCACATGCGTTGCTCCAGGATGTTACGCGAATAAATACTTTCATGCTGGGCGCTGGTGGTTATTATTTCATTTTACAATAATTTCTCGGTAGTTCTCTACGCGTCGTGTTTTTACATATGCTTAAAAATAAATAAGTGGTTCCCATACACTTAGACAAAACTGGGAAGAAGGG
>CABFVX010003479.1:3291-13781 GCA_902151425.1 Timema shepardi | reverse complement strand
GGGGGGGGGGGGGCTACTAACCCAGGAATGATAGGCAGGTGGACAAAACCGTCATTGTCTGGTCTGTTTTTGACGGGGAGATAGGTGTTGGAATCCCTGCCGGATATAAGCTACCGATTAGTTTTAATCTAAACGGTTTCCTCATATTTACCCTGTTAGTGTAAAATAATAGGCTCCGAGGATAGCCTGGATGGAGCGAATGATACTTTTTTTTAGTACTTTCTAAATCTCTATCTTTACAACACAAATGTAGGCCTATATTCGACCTTGTGTTGAAAAAAACTGTGACTGGTTTGACCTCTATACGAGTTTTAGATTAATGAAAATCTTGCTTATAATTTAGTATTAAAATATTTTGTATTTTACTAGAGGGACGGTACGTAGAGAAGAAGGAACAAGGAAAGTAGGACAGGAGACCTACCTAGTAACTAAATCTGGTTTAATATATTCATACGTCAAGTCATGTGATCCGCAGATGTCACCTTTGGGAGATAATTTCAATACCTATAAAATAACATTAGTAACGTTGTAAAATACTTTTAATATTGACTAGTAAAAATAGTAGATATTAATTTTGTCAACCGCGTCTTACACCACTTCCCGTCCGGGCTACCCGCATTTAATTACACCATCGGGGCATGGATGTAGGAGGTAGAACTTATCGAAATGTACAAGGATTTGCGTGGAGCGAGCGTTGAAAACCACACTCGGTATGCCCGGGCGGAATTTGACTCCCGATGACAGCATCTCTGGCGAACCAAACTAGACATTTATCATGTGTGGCTATCGATGTGGGCTGTAAATCGTTATCAAGGTTGGCCGCTTTAAGAGAGTTAGTATTTTATAAAAAGGCGTGTTGTTACCATATGGAAACTTTTGTAACCTACCTTCAGTGCCTCTTAGTGAAACTTTGTATGCTGTGTCTGCGACTCATTCCAGATGTGGAAGTTTGCCAGGAAAAGTAGTCCCCCGACCGAACAATGTAATTACCGTTGACTGTTACTGCGGACTCGAACAAATATTCGTGTTAGTATGAAACTTGTTTGTAACGACTTGTGCATAGCTACCCACATATTTTAACTTAACTATTTATATTATTGGGTTTTTCTTTTACGGTTTTGAATGATACATCGTTCGAGTCCCAGCAACATCGCTCATAAGCTGCACCATTGTGGAAACACGCTTTCTTTCTTCCTTTCAAGTAACTGAAGCATTGCCTTTCATCAGCAATTAACAATGAGCTACTATTATAACAAAACTATGATACTTCTATAACATTGGGGTAGGGGAAACACAGATTATACCAGAAAACATCATTAAAACTACGAGTATTAAGATTGTGTTTAAAAGTTCCATAACAAGATATTTTTACATTTTCTTTTAGCACCGTGTATTACTACCCGTGCGGGCTATACGCCTATGTAGCCTAATATTTTCACTGTGTTAGGCATTAGGAAGGTTTTAATCTATAGGAAGTGCACCCACATTTGTGTGGAGGGAGTGTGGAAAACAATTTAGGAAATACCACCCTCAGTGCACCCGATTCGGGTCGAACTCCGATCTCGTCTTTGGCAGTCTAGTCTAACACGAGAGTAGTGCGTTATACCAAGCGGCCACCGAAGAGGGTTCGAGAATTATAATAATTCTGTTATTTCTAAAATTAATGTTAATCATGGATTAGATTTATTTTCACTCCTCAAATTTTTCTCGCTGTTTTTTTTTATATTCCCCTAAACTTCTGCGGTACACCTGCTGATACTTCGTGGTACACCGGTTGAAAAACGCTGGCCTATATATTTACAAATAGAATAGCAGACATTTCAACCCTATCACTAAAGCAAAAAGTGGACATTTAAACATGACTCGTGAAATCTAATTAAGTCCTTCAAGTTCTGCAAAACGAAAATATAATATGCTTCAAGAGTAACTTATAGTTTGGGTAAACGTCTGGTCGGGAAATTGCACACAAAGTATCTGCCCCGCAATTTGTTCACGTAGACATTATTTGTCCCAAGTTGTCATTGTCAGGGAAACGTAGTCTAAACGGCGGGAGTAACTAAACAAACTCGCATATACCTCTCACTAATGAAACATAAAACATACTATTTTTATTTTTTGTCGTTGACGACTAATTATAAAAAGAGGTTTTGAAGGGGTTTGGGATCAACAGAACAGGAAGTACTGCCAACGTGGCACATATGTCTGGTTCGCGTCTGTTTGAAAAAATAATATCCCACAGCGCCGCTTGCGCTTCACTTGTTTTCGCTTCCACCCCCCTCCCCATACAACCCTCATCTACCGTGCTTGCGTGGATGAGTTAAAACGTTTCGGTCGAAAAGGGACTGGGGTGGCTTTACTACGAAGGGTTGTTTTGTCATGTTTTTTTTAACCTCGAGGCCATATGGTTTTCATTTAGTACTTTATTTTATAATGCATATAATATTTAAATAGAAAAATACAAAGTTGAGTGAAAAATGTTTTTATTCTTCCTGGCAGGACATATAAATAAATATTCCCAGATAAAAAGTAAAAGTTTTTTTTACCATTATAATATTTGTAGCAGAGTTCAGAAATGATAGCGTTTTATATTAGAATATATTATATAGTCTATGTTTTTAATTCTCCTTTGTGAACTTTAAATGAATAAAAATGTTGCATTAATAATTTACTTTTTTTTTGTTAACAAGATGAAAGTTGCAGCTTTATAAAAATTTAAATTATAATTCTTTAAAGAAATAAGTTTTTTCCAGCTTTAATAAGTGACACGAATTTATCATCATGTATATATATATAATTTTTACTTTTGAATACATTATGTTTTTAGTCATATTTTGTAAAGCTCAATCTATTTAAAAGAGAATAAAACAATTCTTACAAATACATTAAAAGCTTCGCGATTTATAACCAACTCTGTTTTAGTTCATACGTTTAAATAACAAGGATTACGTTTAACGAATTTATGGTGTACGAATGAAGGGATATACAAGGGAAAACGCACCCGCATTCACCTAAAAGGTTTATGTGGAAACCACACCACAAGCTTGTCCATTTTAGAATTATTATTATTATTAGCACCGCGTCTTACTACCCGTTCGGGTTATACGCACTTACGCTAATGTGTAATGGTAGGGTGATTGTGAGAAGAAATGAAGGACCTACAGTTTAACGTGGAATCCGAACCACGGTAGAGGCCTGGCATCCATTTTAGAAGGGTTTCGAAATGTATACCCTCTATTTACTACACAGAGCAATGTAGCCAGATGACTTACAAACTAGTACATACACTTTAACATTTAACCTTATCATCATTAATTGTAATATATGAGTTGCCCAACAGGACGAACAAATACACAGAGATACGGATCATTTCTTACGCCGCGTCTTAATATCCATCTCGGCTATCAACATTTAACAACACTAGTGTGATAAGGATGAGGTAGACTAAATTGAGAGAAAGTGTAGCCAGCATTAGAATCGAGAGTGTGTGGGAAACCATTTAGTAAACTACGGACAGTTGAGATTCGAGCCCTAACCTCCCCGTCACCGGCAAACTACCCTAGACGAGGCTTTTTAAACACAACACTGTGTTTTTATAAAACCATACCAAAATCAAAGTTTCTGACCTTGGTAAATAATGCCAAAAAATGATATAGGCCCACGTTAATGTTTGCATCCTCATATTTAGCGAACAAGTGTTTCTATCGGTGAAACTTGGGAAAAGGTATCCTGAAACCGACTTCTTGACGAGCATCTGGCTTCTCTCTTGAAAATCATCTCCTCGCAATTTAACCCACACTATGAAACAAATTGTGTTAGCTCATTCACAGTTACACTCATCTCACACCTCATCATATAACTCCTCTGAACGAACTTAAAACATATTAAGTCACTAAGATGTCAATATATGTAAACGTATTCATATCAGTCTATCGTATGGGCTTATCATTTATTTTTGAAGAAAAATTAATGAATTAAAGTCTTTGGCCCACCTTTTTTTTTTTTCATTTAGCCCTTCTGTAAGAAAGTTTCCACATCTCTGGTCTAAAGCATCACACTCTCATACATTAATGTAACCTGAAAAGGTAGTAAGACACGGGGATGAATCTAAACTTAGGACCACAACACCAGAACCAGGAATTGTAATACTCGGGTTGAAGGGACTATACTGAATGATTGAACCAACCATCCCCCGCTCAGCGGTCGGCCTCTTAGACCACTAAGCCACGTCTTGGAGCACAGTGTGTTGGTGGCCCCAGAGACGGGGCTGGTGCGATGTTCTGGGAAGTCACATCCCATCAATGACACTACCTACCGCGCTGCCCCCGGTCCTATTGTAGCTCACCTGGCTAAAACCCCCCACGGAGCACACCATGGACCGGAGGAGTCCCGGGACTTTGAGATTGCCAAGGCCAGGTCTAGAGCTAGATTCATACTTGACGCCGTCACTAAAAATCTTTATGTCTAGCACAAACGACTTAATCTGAAGAGCGAGATAGGGAATTAGCTCGTATTAGTTTATAAAGGGAGTAGGTAAATCACCCTCTCAGTTCACCTGTCAGAGACTCAAACCTAGACCTCCCCAGTAATTTACAGTTTAATACATTAGGAGTCTGCACTTTATACCGCATAACCACTGGTACTAGGTACAGGGAATTTGAAATGATGGGAGTTTATGTAGTAGGTTCAAGTTTCCGACCTAGAATAATCTCGGATCCACTGTCCTTCCCCTAGATTATTCTCTAGACTCTACTGTCCTTCACCTAGAATATTTGTGGCTCCACTGCACTAGCTCTATCTCGGCTCCACTGTCCTATCTTTATACACCTATCGGATCCAGTACCTCCTAACCCTAGAATCATCAAGGATCCACTCCTGTTTTAGCTCTTTTGGGACACGATCCAAAGACACATCGTACAACCAAGACACACTTCAAACGATCTCGATGACCGCTCCGTTCTCCTTGTAAAGGATGTTTTAAGAGTTCGAGGTTCCTATATCCTGATGGTTAGCTAGTTACCCTGGGGCCATCCCAGTCAGATTGAAGCGTAAAGTTATTCTGGTATTGCTTTAATGTTCGGAACCGATCAGCGCAGAGAGAGAAAAGGGGGAGGGGCTGACTATGATTGATTACACACACAGTCACATGTGGCGAGATGTTTGCATGGATGGTATTATAATAACTAGCCTGTATACAATAGGTTCTAATTGAAGCCACCTTTGGAGCTTCGGGACACCTAGCGATGAGGTTTCTTCCACCACCGTATTACCACCCGCCCGGATTATCTGTGTGCTTGTACTTCATGGGGTAAGAAGGTAGAATTCATATTAAGGGTATCTGCAGACAGAGTGGGGAGCAATTTGTATCCACCTCAATATACCAGACCAGGATTCGAACCTCAACCTCTCACGTCACCATTAATCCAGCGTATTGAGAGTCTGATACTTGAGTGACCTCTATGTTAATATTTTATTTGTTTATCTTAGATTCATAACGATAGTTCTTATGGGCCGTTTCCGCAACTATGGGCTATTTTCAATCATTCTTGACCTATTTGGTTATGTGTACATTAAAACAAGGACATTTGACTACACCTAATTGTTTATAATATTGTTATCTAAAAGTAAAATTTCATAAAAATAAAACAAACCCATTCATTTCTAGAAAATACCGAGAACCTCGTTTTACAAGAAAATATTTAATATCAGTAGTCATATATATTAATAAAATGAAGAGTTTGTTTGTCTGTCATGATCATTGTGCGATGTCTACCGCACACGTAAGTCTGAAATTTAAATGTTAGTAGCTCTAATGCACGGATATGTGCGCCTTGAAGCCGTAATTTTAAAATTTAAAGTTATTTTCCACTTACAATCACAAAACAAAACATATTTCTCCCGGGGAACGACGGGTAGGCCTACTTCGACTAGCGTGGTATATAAAATCAAAGGTTGAATTGATGTGTCCCGACTTATCTTTATAAACAGTGTACTAATGTGTTGTATTTTTATAAATATGTCTCATATACATTTTTAATCAATTTAAGTGGTAAAATGAAGCCCATCTGCTGAAGCGCGTTCTTAAAGGGAGCCGCCTACTGGAGCACTGAGAAGCATTGCAAACGTCCATAAATATCGCGTCATTCAACAAGTGGATTTCTATCGAAAAACATGATGTACGTCAAAACGTAGCAAAACCTTAAATTAGTAACTGTGAAAAGAAGCAATTTGCTGATTTCCAAGGACATTCACGCGAAATGTATCAGTTCTGAAATAAACGTAAATGATTAGAAACGGACCTAGCCTTCCTCAAACATAGTCATTTTTAATGGGGTCACAATAAACCATTATGAAATATTTGAGGATTGTTTTAGTGGTTTTGAAGCTCCAAAACTACCATTCCCATGATAATAATACCTCAGCGTAAGGACATTTAGCCTCGTTCCTGACACCTTAGTGTAATGATATGAAATTATACATCTCAATAATTTATTATTCACATCTTTATTCAAAATTACGTCATCTTAAATTAGAGCGGGTAGTAAGATTTATTTGTGTTAAGTTGTTAAGTTGAAAGGTATGGCGACATCCTTCTACGTCTCTGTTTAATAAGACAACGCAGTTTTGTGGACAGAAACGCACCTGGATGACCACACCTTTTTTCTTTTGGGAAGATTCGAGAAGGAAATGTCGCTTGATATACCCCTTCAGGGTACGTATCTCTTCACTTACTTCCTGACGAGGAGCCGTGTAGGTGGAGTCTATGACATCTTCCTCTGTGTTCTAAATTTCACGTGTCAGGAATTATCATGCATATAAAGTAATAGTCGGGCTTTTATTAAAATCTATAACGAGTGAAATATCTAGCAAAAAACTGTTTATCTACTTAAATAAAAATAATTATAAAACACTAGAACTTTTAATTTATAAAATAAGACATCATCCCTTTTTAATTATACAGAACAGCAAACTTTGACCCAATTGAATCGTTATATCAAATGTCACCCTAATGGTGGCGTACAAACATTAATATAGCTGGCTAGCTCTTTTAAACGTTACAATAATGGCTTCCCAACATGGAGAGCCTGATAAACCGATTTAATAAAATTAAACTCACACAAGAAAGTGAGTGCTCAAAGAACAGTGACCGCAAACGACTTTTTTAAGTGCTTTATAAATAATCTAGGATTTCTAAACGTCCGCAACGTTTTTCATTGCTCTCCATGTTACACCCTTACGGATACCATTGTTGCTTGCACCGACGTTGATGATACATACATCTATGAGATACCTCATTAGGAAGTTAGTTTGTAAGTCGTGTGCTAATATAGAAAGCGTACGGACAACCGCTAGATATGCCAGTACTTCCACGAGGAACAGCTGTGCGAGGTTTGAAGACCGGTTCGACGCTAGGCAAGACGTGTAAAGAGAACTAATGTGTGTGTGAGACGGGATGACGTGTATTACCGAGGGGGAAAGGGGAGGTAATGGCTGCCGTAATAGCCCACTGACGATGGCTCGTAAACCATCTTACATTGTCTGTGTGCGTGTCTGGTTTATGGTGGCTGTGCGGGCCACAGGGTGACCAACAAGATGGGCCTGGAGGAAGTAGAGTCTGAAGATTCCCACAAAATGGATCGTGCAAAGATGTGAGATGCCGATTTACCACGAATAATTTACATTTAAGTTGTTTTTTTAAATATGTTTCCACCTGTTTAAATGAATGAATGTAGCCTAAGAAATAGGCTTATAAAGTGTCTCTTTCAGTTTAATTTCTCCTAAGGACGTTAACACCAGAAACATTATCAACAGAGTTACAATAAAGCAACACAAGCTTTTTCTTTTATCTTCTCATTCTCACGTATCGACAACAGCGCTTGGTGTTTGATTGTGTCACTAACTTTGGATCTGCTTTAGGCCAATTATGTTAATATTTCATTAATAATAATAATAATAATAATAATAATCAAAGCTATATGTGCTTCCTTCATCTCTAATGGCCAACCACCCTGAAAGTTAAAAACAATAATTGCTCGACTTACGCGGATTTGAAAACAGGTGACTGAGGTACTTCGACTAGCAACGCTATCTATCAAGCGCCACTAAGTTTGTGTACAGCTGATAGTTCCATCACCATTTTGTTTGCTTCCATCTTGAGCACAAGTCATTTTTTCAAAGTTTTCTTTTCATGGCAAAACCAATTTAGATTTATTATACATTTAAACGAACATATAGGCTATGTCAAGAATACCTATCTATCTTTTCATGGTTTTATAAATTATAAAACTTGAAATATAAGTTTTTTATTCCAATAAGGTGATATTGATACCTTTCCCCTACATTTTGAAGTGAAATATATTTTGTAATAGTATACCATTTCTTAAATAACTTGGAGTTTCTGAAAGTCTGCAATGAGTCTCAAAGCTTCGGTAGGCGGCTTCCTTAACTTCCCATCAGAGGACACGCATCCCTACACATATGTACTGAGAGTATTTTCCAATTGCTACCCCTTCTTTCTTTCCACGAAAATTTAGGTACATTTCCTTTAAATTCTACCCACTATACCCTACCCTACTGGTGTCAACATACGAATAGCCCGGACGAGTAAGAAGTCTCGTAGGTAAAAAAACAACAACTAAAACTAAACATAAATTGAGTTATTTTTTTTTTTATAGAGGGTAGGTGGAAAAAGAGGAACAGAAGGGGGAAATTGAGCCATTTTTAATAATTATTTATAATTTGTTGTGAAAATTTTCACAAATTTTAAACCAACAAGTGTTAGTAAACTGTTGCCAACGCAGATCGTTTATAAAACGAATCTCTAAATGAAAATCAAAGCCAAACTTGATAAGATTCTGTCATATAGAATTGCTTTGTTTTTGATCCTAATAACCTTTTTTTCATAACCTCGTCTTCCAAGCCATTGTGTGGCAAGCGACGTCTCTGACGTCAGCTTCAAGATATTATTAAAGTTAATGTATTCTCTCTCGCCTGCCAAGGCCTGACATGATTGAAGCGAGATAGTTAAACTGTGCACTCACTCAATTAGGCATTTCCAATCTGCACTTTCGATCATTTTCATTAAGTGCTTTTCGAGAGAAAGTTCTTTCGTAATCAGGGAATTTATGGAATTGGCTACACGTTGCGTTACGTTGTAGAAACTAAACTTGACATTTCACAACAAAAAAAGTTACTAACTCTCGTTTCAATATACGGGACTACCGGCTGACCGGGTGGTCGAGGCGTTCTTTGTAAAAAAAAAGTGAAGAAAGAAAAGAACCTTCTCAAAGAACATGCCAGAATGGACAAAAGTCTTTAAGGTTATTTGAAATATAAAATTAGTTTCATATCTCAAAGCTGTTGGTGTGACTGCAGGATCATACGAATTATTACAATATATTATATCCATTCCTCCTGTTGTTAAGAAGAGGAGAAAAAAAGAAACATTTACTTTAGTAGGAAAACACTAGCGATCCTGGTGGTTAAAGATATTAGTATTTAGTAAAAAAAACCTGTCAGTTTTATTCGCTGGGCAAGTGTCTTCTTGGTGGACACGTGGACTGTCAGGGTCATTTAGACTGGTTTTCCGGTTTAAAGGTATACATGGGTTAAAATCCCAGCCGAATATTTTCATAGTGTTTTTTCCTAAAGGGCTCCCAACTCTCCTTCAACGCAAATGAGAGCACATTTACTCTGAGGTCTACCTTGCTCATCCCTCCCTCATAAGCGTAACTAAACGTGTGTTTCCCGGAGGGGTAACAAGTCGCAGTGGAAAAAATAATCTTGGTTTGATGCACTGGGAGTAGTAGTTTTTCGCACTTGATTTATTACCGAGGTTTTCCCATCCCTTCTCCGCGCCAATGCGGGTGCATTTCCCACCAATATTTTAGTCGTTATTATCATCATCATACTCCTTTACGAATGTAGACCTTAGTGGTCTGTTTAATTTTTATTTATTATAATTTCAGACGTGCACTTTTTTAANNNNGCACTTTTTTAACATACTTATTATGTTAACGACTTACAACCTAACTAAACTTGAGAAAATACACAATAGCCATTTTCCAGGCCGTTGATTCATCACTGTGAAAGGGGGAGCCCCCAATTTCACCAATGTTGCATTTTTTGGCCATGACAGGAATCGAACTTGGTACCCTTAGCTCACGATGCACACGTGCTACTGGCTGAGCTAAGGTGTCGGACGTTACGAATATAATTTGCCTTTAACATAATTAATAGAATTTAATATGGATTTGTGCTTCGCGTCATACTCCCCGTTCGGATTTTCTAAATATTTACACTAATGAGGCAAGGAAAGGGAAGGAAGAATTCTGAGAAAATGGAAGTGTACCCGCATTTGTCGATGGAAGGCGAGTGGAAAATTGATCTAGAAAGAACCCTCAGTACACCAGGCCGAATTAATTCCCTAGCCTCACCATAACACGTAAAATACGGACAAGAAGAGACTGACGCCTATATACATTACCCTTATC